>LCZG01000147.1:0-10405 GCA_001483325.1 Huntiella savannae
TTTAAACCTGATTAGCGGGTCAAAACCCCTGTTTTCAGGCCGGGAGACGGCCAAAGACCGCCATATAGACCCCGTTATCTGACACCAATTTCCACGCAACCCTAACAAATACTGTAAAAACAAACGAAAGAAAGAAAAAACAACACCATCTCAACCACACACCGTCCGGATATCCCCCCACAGGCTCCCTAGGACCAACCCCCTTTCTCAAGAGCTCTTTCGCGAGCGTCGCTCTTCCTTTTACACTTTTCACAAGTGACAGTGTAAATCGCCTAGACCAAGCACGTGGCCTCCTCTTGCATGTCCAATCATGCACTCTATCTTTATCTTCTCCGCATCTGTGGCATTTGGTCGCCGCTTCTGGGTGCTTGAAGCGTTGGTGGTATGCCTTGAAGTCCCCGTGTCCTGACATCGCCGCAAGAACTGCTCCCACCACAGGTCTAGGGGCATCTGGGATCGGGGCCTGTTTTCTCTTTGGAAACACGAGAAGAGCCCTTTCGGGATTCCGCGCGATCGCTTTCTCGGTCTTGAACCATTGTTCGAACTTCTCATGCCTATCTTCCTTTGCCCATCTTTTAGCACACGCTAGTGTCATCACACTGTTCTCTGTCGTTACTGCCGCCGCCTTTGCCAATTGGTCAGCTTTCTCATTGCCCAAGATGTCGGTATGACCTGGCACCCAAATGCAGTGTACCGTCATTCCACAGTCCTTCCCAAGGCGTCTGATTTCTCTTTTGGCGCTGTCGAGCTCCCATTGCGACGTGCCCGTCCTTGTCGCCTTTGAGTTCATTCTACTGACTGCCGCCATGTTGTCAGAACAAACCCATATCCTTTCGCATCCGAGTAAACTCTCTTGTGGAACGGCCCGCAGACCTTTCTCAATGGCGACCACTTCTGCATCGGCTACTTCCGCCCATCTGCCAGTGCTGTGGCTCCCACTCGTGATCACCTGCCCGTTCTTTTCAATAAGCCACCCTGCTCCTGACCAGCCCGACTCCATTTTGGATCCATCTGTGTATATCCAGATGTCTCCGGACTCTGCCCGGGAAGATCTCAACGTTTCATGTCTCATGGCTTGTGCCTCCTTGTCTTTACCCAAGCAGCCTCTCTCATCAGGTAAAGGTGGTCGGTTATTCGCATGTATGTTATTGTCGTAGATTGGGCCATATGCTCTCATGGGGCTCGGTAGACGCGCCACGAGCTCCACAGTTCTGGGCATATAGTATGTGTGTCTCAAGGGGTGATCATCATCTAGTGTGTACCATCTAATCGCTTCTCGATTCAACTCTCCGTCCAACAAGATGGCCGATGGAGGGATACCGGCTAGTCTTTGGGTGATACCATTAAAACTGTCAATAGTTTGGTAGGGTTCGATAACCCGATCACGTGGTATGATTTTGGAGGATGAACCATGCTGCTGGATCGTCGTGGGCACGGTCCACAAGGTATCACAATGCAGGGTTAGCTGAGTAACCTCCCAAATAGGCAACATTGTTGATCCACACGGCAACTACCCAGGTGCAACCGCTGAACAACACGGCGACGAAAAAGGTTGGAAATCAATGCAGAAGACGTGAAATGAGAAATGTACCAATTAAGGCGACGGGTTTGCATTGTGTGGTTGCGCCCTTGATTAGGTTTAAGTCATGCATGACTGTAGAATGGTGGAAAATTGCACACCACGCCTCCCAGAAGACTCGGCGTTGAGGACCAAGCCCCCCATGACATGGGTGACTAGTCATCAAAGTCTAACCCGCTCTTTCCTATGTGAACTCGGCAGGAGGTGACATACCCACAAACATTCTGCATCGGAACTGCCCGCCCCAAAATGAGGGCATGTCGGGCCGCACCGAAAGTGAAGCTGGATGTGCCGAGGTCCGTAGGGATATGTGATCAATAACGGGGGGCTCCGTGGCTATGAGAGAAACCAATTTGTCAGCTACAGTCACTTGGAGTCCGCGCGCCTTCCCCCACAACGATAGAAGTCTATAGACACACGACACAATGATCATAATTAGAGGGCCAAGACCCACATTTCCCGGTGCAATGGCCGTGGGGCCCACAATTCACCACTGCCATTTGTAGAATGGAATCGTTTCTGCCTAGAGTCACTAATCAGTAAGCCCATTTCTGTGTCTATAAATTGGGGCCCATTCCCCCCCAAACGTTCCCAAACTTCTCTCTCTTCTTCTCTGCGACTCAAAACGCCAGAACTCCCAACACCCAAAATCACTTTATAGTAAGTCATCAAAACAAATATCCAGTTCAACTGCAAGAATACAATTGGCCTTTGTAATATGATCGTCCTGTTGTTAGTTCATTGCTGACCCGCCTTCACCTTCGAGAATCCCGACAATCAACATTCAAGCACGCTCTCGACAACCCTCGACATCTCTTCGATTGCTGACTGCTTCCGATGATCATACTATGCGCTGCCTGTTGTTCCCGTCGTCTTGGTCAAGGCTGGTACAGCCTTACTCAGGATAACGCAAGACTTCGCGTGGCGAATAGATATGTAGGAACGACTGGCCACTGGCCTTGGCAATCGGCTGCAGTCCCCTCGACACCCGATAGCGTTTGTATCTGCGTGACTCGGCACGACCTCTGGCCGCCGGAACACTTGGCAGCTTGGCTGTGAGGGGCGGGCTGGCGGGTTCTGTGTCGTGTGGTCGGGTTGTCGCCATGACCTACGAAGGGTCTTGTATGATCGCTCGGGTATCACGGGCAAGGCTGTAGTGAGAGGCTGACTACTATCGACATCTACCATCTGTACTGAGCCCCGGGTAGGTTTTATATTACAATACTATGACCTCTTATCTGTCGTGATGGCCATCGGAGGCTTTGCTTCCTGGACCGTTGTTATCCGACCTCACTGTACTAACATTTCGGCGACCCGTCTTAGCCCAACCATCAGCTACGACAATCAACGACGGCACTGACGAACGACGATAATACACAGCGACGACTACCAACAACGACCGACGACTACCAACGACGACCAACGACACCAACGACCAGCGACGACGACAACAATGATCGACATCATACGACACCAAGAGCCAACAGTTGGAGCCTTTGGGCTGTTAGTCTACGGGCTATGGGGGTTGACCAGTACTGCGACTCGTTCGGGCACTTGGTCAATGGTGGTGCCAGCATTGACGCCGGTGGGTGTTCGCGCACCTGACCGGACGTTCGTGTGGGGGACTGATGGCTCTCTGGGGGATCGCATTCTTACTACTTCGTTGCTCTCTGTTGGCCGGTAGCGGGGGTCTTAGACCGCTGGGGTTCGACGTCATCTTAGATGACTTCGAGTGGGTTACCAGGTAGAGTCGGTGGTGATGCCGACTCTACGGGGCACGCACCGGCCAACCCTTTTTTCTTTCTTTTCCTTTCTTCTTTGTTGGCCGGTTGTGGGGGTCTTAGACCGCTGGGGTTCGACGCCATCTTAGATGACTTCGAGTGGGTTACCAGGTTGAGTCGGTGGCGATGCCGACTCTACGGGGCAAGCACCGGCCAACCTCTTTTTCTTCTTACTTCTTTGTTTGCTTTTTTGTTGGCCGGTTATGGGGGTCTTAGACCGCTGGGGTTCGACGCCATCTTAGATGGCTTCGAGTGGGTTACCAGGTAGAGTCGGTGGTGATGCCGACTCTACGGGGCATGCACCGGCCAACCCTTTTTCTTCTTACTACTTTGTTTCTTTCTATTGGCCGGTTGTGGGGGTCTTAGACCGCTGGGGTTTGACGCCATCTTAGATGGCTTCGAGTGGGTTTCCTGGTAGAGTCGGCGGTGATGCCGACTCTATGGGGCACGACCGGGCCAACTACTTTGTTCGATTCTTATATACGTAATGATACTTGTATACTGCCTGCGCAAAATTGACTTCCCTCGATGCTTGTCTGTATTTTCTCAATATTATCCTCTACATAGCCTCTTCCGTCACAAACCTCTGCCACGCAAATTTACACTTGATCCCAGCTTACGTTGCGGGCGGATGCTACTCATGATGAATTTGCCATTCATTCAATGGCCTCGTTTGACGGTCACAATGTAATGAATGTTCCCGTTCTCGCAGTAGGCCACAACCTGACATGCATCAAGTTATATACCGCTTCTGATGTAAAGTTGTCCCACAGGAGACCGAGTCACAGCCACAGCATCGTGTTCTCCAATATTGCCTTGATTCCCCGGCCAACTAGACCTTCCTATTACTCCTATCTAAACGTACCTCCAGTCCAAAGCTCTACAACGACTATTGAGTGATCTGAAACGTTCTTCCTGTGGCTTCAGTATTACCTCCATATCATGCTCTACGACTATCCTGGCAGTCTGGCTGTATGAGACTAACTACTGTCAATCTTCTATCTCTCTATGGCCCTCATACCATCTATCAATTGAAAGATGTTGAGATGCTTCTCCTTTGACTTGTTCATCCATCGCTAAATGTGAGCCATTCTAGTGTCCATTATGAAACAGCTATGAGTACCTATCTCCTGGATCCTCACAGAAATACAATTCATATTGAGTCCTACTAGGAATGTATAAGATCTACTATGTCTGCCCCCCCTGTGAAACCGGGCTCTGCAACGCATGATCATTTCTTCAAAGCAACAGGGGCACCCAAACGTCTTGTTCTTGGTTCTCCCGTGATTCTCCGCCTTTAAATTAGCCCGTGGGCTGTTTGATTGCATCCACAATGCTCTCTATCGAACAGGTATTGAACGTTAACCTGATTCCCCCATGCCTTGCCCTGCTCCGGCAATTCTCTCCAATCCCAAGGACCTTACAAATTCACCTATCATGCCGTTGGGCGTTGATACATTTATTGGTCAGTCTCCAGCTCTCTAACCAACTAATGGGGCGACTGCTCAGTTCCACCGTAGTGAAATGTGTCGTAGTGGTGGTGATACTCCCGTCAACACGGTATGGGATCTATATCTCTTCTCTGATCTCTGTTCCCTTGCCACAGCGGATTTGGTGAACTCACTTTGGAGGGTAGACCCGGTGCGCGAACCAAGGGTCTTCAACTAGAACATGAAGACATGGGGAGGGGTCATGCTGTTATACATGTATCGAAACCAAATCGCCGTCAGGAATGCCATCGGTCCATTCATCGTAATCATCACGATACAAGCTAGCTTTACCTAATACTGTACTACATTATGGTATCCATGTGATATGGATCGCGATTGTCTCCCTCCTATATACGGTAACCCATAACTCCTTCCTCTCTCACATGAATATATTCATTACCGCCGTCTCACCAATACCTTGTATCACAATCAAGCGATAACACGGTATGCTTACAACTGGACGATATATCTCTAGGCCACGTGACCTAGGATGCTTAGTTAAGATGAAACTGCCTGTGGGCAGTTGACATTGAACATTGATTCAATCACTCCAACTGTGATAGACTTCTAAAAGATAAAGCCACCGCCATTATATCGCTATAGAGAGTGTGGTGCCTGGATGCTCAAACTAACAAAAAAACAAGTTCATCACGCATACAAATAACCCTGGAACATTGTAGTCAAACCTGCTTGCGTACAGTTATAGTCTTTCCTAGGTATCATACTATCACGAGAGGGAAAGTGGGATGACGGAATCGGTTATCTACTTCTACAAATCCGAATACCTAAGCCTCACTGGTGTCTGAGCACTCCTCCTTCTGTCCGTTCGATTCCTGACCACACCCTCTCCTTTTTGCTTTTTTGCATATAAGGAAGGACCAAGGGACCTGGTATCAGTATAGTGAATCTTGATCGTTTCAGCAGGCAGGCGTAGGTGATTGCCTAGATACTAGCAGATTGACATCACAAAAAGCATGTCTAGGGAATGAATGTTGGAAGATATAGTTCAATATAAGAGTGCCCCTTATGGCATGAGCTTCAACCCATGAACATCGGATCAATATAAATTGTAACAAAATGTATAGATGCCGGCCCTCAATGAGCTATGGAGAAGATGGGTACTGTTCCGTCGTCTTTTGCCTGACCTCGAGCAGCCGAGTACAAAAGTCTCAAGGTCAATATCAATTGATTCCATCCACAAACAATATTTATATGACGTAGGATCTTCGATTCGGTAGTCTCCGGTGGTCACCTTCCTGACTGTGTAACCACCCGATTGTTACAAACTCCCATCTCCAGACCAAGCCCAAAGAGAGACTATGTAGCTAAAGCCTGGCGTGGCCCGTCCAAACCATATTATAGCCGCTCACTGAAGACGACGAAAACGCTGGTTATGGGATTCGTCGCTCGTTGTTGATCTTGTGTTCATTCCGATTTGGCCCTGTATTTCCGGTAGCAGCATTGGTAGCTTGGAACCTGCCCTCCGACGTTGAAGTCCGGTTAGCTTTTTGTTGTGATACGCACTTTACATCTAAACATCCAGTTCTCTTCATGACGTTATTGGATTTGACGTTCACGTCTCCAAGTCATTGCGGATTGTCGCGGATCGTTTGTCATGGATCAACTCAAATGATCCTTCCACCCACTAAGTGGTAGGTAAATATGAGGTACCATGAAAGGAGTCATGGTTTACCATATATAGGCGAGAGGCAAGGTGTCACAGTTTAAGGTGAAGTCGTCTTGGTTTAGTGACGTCACCAGGGTTGAGATGGTGCACGGACTATGCTAGGGTTGCTGGGTGACAAGTATGTCACGATAGTTTTCAGGAGGTGACATAGGATAGAACTTAGAAGAGCAAGCATCTATTCATATTATTACAGTTCACTATTATTATCATTGACCCTACGTTTATATAACGATTGAGGACTTGCGCGATCCCGTATCTTTACACAAGGGCAATCCGGTTGACATAGATGATATATTGTAGTAGAGTATCAGGTAAATCTAGCCTTTACGATGATGATTCTGATCAATAGGCCGATGGCGAAAGGTCGAGGGCTTCGTTTGCCACCATATATGCTTGTATACGCTAGTAAGTGGGGAACGAAGCGAACCTGCTATCCACACAGCACCTGCCATCAACATTCCCTCTTACAACCCTCGAGATGGCTTCTTTAAGGTATTGAGATGCCTTTTCCCTCGGACTCAAGACAGACTCAAGACAAACTCGCCCCATCTGTCGTCAAGGGGATACGAGATCCCATCGACGACACCTTCTCCCTTGTTTCAAAAGATATACGGGCTCTATATGGCGGGGTTCAACTGTCTCTCAGTCTGTAAAAGGAGGACCTTATCCTGCTAATAGATTATAAATGGAACAAATCAAATCAAATAAAACAATAGTCTTTGTGGAAAGGTGATTCTGGGATGGGACTCCACCCAGAAGGGACTACGAAGAGTCTTTGACATATTTTGTCTCGTCTGGACAGACTCCAGTGTGAACAAAGTCTACAGATGGGCGGCGAGGTATGTTGAAGTGGGATAATCGCGCAGGATGTTGTAGTTAGGTGATAGTTTAGCCAGAACCAGATATATCACGACCTCCAACAATCCCTATACTATCCAAGGTTTTGATGTGAAATGTTGCTCATTGAAAACAAGTCGGTCTTGTCGTCACCTTTCTCCTGGTCCACATTCCAAAGTCTCCTCATATTCGGCACAAGTTAAATACTTGGACACGTTTGGAGCACCATGCCGTCCTAAGTGATTATATTGGCAATCAAATAAATAGTAATAGAGATGATATCCAAAAATATGTAGTTAATCACGGGGAAGGGGGCCAATGAAATACATATTCCCCAAGCGCTGACCATTCTTCCTCTTGATCCCTCAGTACGTCAAGTGAGACCATTCATCAACCAAAGCTGCCGGCATCCACTGCTACGAGAACCATTCATCATATTCACACCCCTGACCCTCATAGTGCACCATATACTACAACGTGTCACGCTCTATTGATGTGTTGGTACTCGCGACTGGCACCAACTAGGCGACTTGGCTCGGGTTCAAGTCTTCCACGGAGAAATCGTCGGGTACTCTCGATGTCTTGGCACTCTCCAACTGGTAACCCACCGCTCATCGCCCCAGAATCCGAAAGGGTCCCAGGGCCCACGCCCCCCAACTGTCTTCAATGATAATAAACGCCGACAAGAAATTTCCCTGTTCAAGCACCAGAGTATTGTTGCCACCCGATCAAATCTAAGAGCCGCATGGAACCCTTTCTCACAATTTTGTGTTGTGATGTGAAATAGGTAAGACAAGATAGTTTTTCAGATGTGAAATGTAAAACCTTTCCCCTTTCTCTCACTCCGACTATATTCTATACTAAAGTGTGAGTATCGTCGTGGACATGAGAGTATTGAGAGGAGGTCAAGATAGTTGTCTTGGCTGTAGTTCAGCTACTGTTGTATCAGTTGTCTAACTAAAAGAGAAAGAGAGGAAGAGACAAAGAGGGGGGGAGACTATATCTGTTGTGCCGAGACGTGAAATAGGTTAGACATGATGGTTTATTCGATGTTTAATGTAAAGCTCTTCCTCCCTCCCTCTCTCCCGATATATTCTGCCTCTCTTACGCCACTCCCAGCGGGAGCCCCACAACCCAGAGTGTGGGAACGTGGGTCGCTCGTGTGGCATAACGCCACTGACGGCCAGTAGACAAAACAACCTCCCCCTCCCGAACAGCTGTATCGCCCTCGGTACCCAACTCAGTTCAAGATCTCTACTGGCGTAGCCTTCCGACGATTTACCGCGCCGTCCCCTTCTCGGCCGCCGGTTTCTCTTGCGTCTCCACCGTGCTTCGTCAAGGCCTTCTCCTCTGCCGTGGTGATATTTGCCGTTGGTGAAAAAAGCGGGCGACGGGTCGTCCGGGTGGTGCTCGCGGCCGGCCGGGCCGTCTGACACGCAATCTGCACTGCAGACTGCAATTTGCCCCATAGTATCGCGTACTGCGACGTCAGAGACAACGCGCCCCTGCTCAGTAGGCGCATCACCGCCATGCAGAAGCCCAGCAGATCATGACCTTTCCACACGTCGTCCATGGTGAAGAACATCCGATCAAGCTCAGCCCACCGGTTTTCCGACAAGTCGTCCCATCGATTCTTGATGGTCGCGACGGCGTCCACCAGAGTCCCCAACCGGAGCTTCTCCTTGGTGTTCTCACTCAGCTCACGAAGCCACCAACGCCTTGCCGAGAATTTCAGACACTTGGGCCACTCGGCCAAGATCCCCGTCTTTCCATGATCACCTTTGAGGCTCTGCAAGCGGTCAATGAACAGCTTCACGGTCACGTAATACTCGTGGGTGTTTTTGACATAAGACCACTCTTCAATGGCCTCGTCGGCAGAAGCGCCGGCATCCGCCGCACCGGGGTCAAAAAGCCCGATCTTCTCCGCCGTCGACTGCGGAAAGCTGGGACACGGCCCCCACTCCAACGTGCGCATGCCTGACTGGGGTGCCACCGTCTCCGCCTTCCATTTCGCCACCATGGCTGTGATCTTAGGAACATCGTGTTGCATCTTTTCCCAGGCCTTGGTGCGGACTGTTGCAAACTCACTGCGCATATTGAAGGGGAGGTGATAGGCCACAATGGCCGCGGCAGTGTCGAGCTGGTCGTCCGAGACTGCCATGTTGAGTGTCGTACTTATTCGCACGTGCCAGTAAGTCGATCGTGGACGCGGTCGAGCGGCTTGACAGGGAACGAAGATAAAAAGAATCAGGAAAGGAAACCAGAAAAATGAAATTTCGCTGGTATCGTTGCCCTGGGATCACAGCTCAGGTGTACACGGAAGCGTTGCTACCATTGTTGTGCTGAGACGTGAAATAGGTTAGACAAGATGGTTTATTAGATGTTTAATGTAAAGCTCTTCCGCTTCCCCGCTCTTGTTGTGACCGATGCCCGGTGGCCCCTGCCAACGGTCCCATCACCACAACCGGCTGCTCGCCTACGCCCCCTCTCCTAGCATAGATACCTAGATACTCTAATGGATCATCTCTCATACATCATATCTCACAGACACAACAGCTCTCCTGATATATTCTGCCTCTCTTACGCGACTCCTGGCGGAGCCCCAGCCCCCCTCTCGAACAACCGTGCCGCCCTCGGTACCCAACTCAGTTCAAGATCTCTACTGGCGTAGCCTTGCGACGTTTTACTGCGAACGTTCTCCATCTTCCACACTTCCCTGGGAATGAGCTTGTCAATTAGGATATGCGCAACGTGATCGACCTGGGACCGATTGGACCGACGGAGGTAATCGTGCTTGAGGATTCTCCAATGTGACTCCAGGATCATGGTAGTCTTCAGAATTGGAATCTCTTCATCAACAGACCGAGCCCCAACTTCCACTTTTCGGGGGCGTGCCAGTGATTAAACATGTATGCCCACTCAATGAAAAGCTTCCCAATGACGCAGTATTCATACATCTCCTTTGTGCACCGGCGGTGGATCAGATCAGCGGTACGTTTGTTGCCAAGATGGTCCGGGAAAGTCTGGTGCG
>LCZG01000147.1:23113-36590 GCA_001483325.1 Huntiella savannae
AAACTCAGCCTCCCAACGACGCCGCTGGCCATCGTTTAAACCACTGCCATATCCGTTTCTAGTGGAGCTTTGCCAGGCAGCAATGGCTTCGTCGTTGTCGAAGTCCCGGGCGTTGTCAGATGATCGGGGCATGGCGAAAGACTGAAACTCAGCCTCCCAACGCTGCCGCTGGCCATTGTTTAAACCACTTCCATGTCCATCCCTAGTTGAGCTTTGCCAGGTGGCAATGGCCTCATCGTTGTCGAGGTCCCGGGCGTTGTCAGGACCATTGGTTGATGCTCCCGCGTTGTCAGATGATCGGGGCATGGCGAAAGACTGTAACTCAGCCTCCCAACGCTGCCCTGCGGAATTGGTGGTTGGGGGCGTGTTGTGGTCTGTTTCGTTTTGTTGAGAGGAGGAATGGGTCCGCTGCGCAGCCGACTCGAATGTTCGACCGTCATCCTCGATGTCTTCCCTGCTGTCACGGGAATGCTCATACCCATGCTGATGAAGTTCGCGCGGGGACGGGAAAGCGGCGGGGTTTTCATACGATGTGCCTTGACCGGAGGATGGAGATCCAGGCTGATGCGATTGCTCACCGTCATAACGGCTGGCTGGGTATTGAACAGGCTGGGTGTGCCCGCAGTGGGCACAGCCAAAGTGTTGAGCGCAACCGGGACAGTGAAGGGGCGTGGCACTGTAAGGATGAAAAGCAGGGCCCGTGTAATGAGGATGCGCGAAATAATGGTTGTCGTGGTCGTAATGTGAAGCTTCGTCGGAACTGCTGGAGTCATCCGGGGTGCAATCGGGATTGCCACATGGGCAACGGTGAGAAATGTACCAACTCATTGTAGAGGTTGACGAATGAGTACTGTCTAGCTGTTAGAAATATGCCTGCTCATGTTGGATGGGAACAAACACTCACAAGAATGGGGCGCAAACTGTTGATGACAAACGTTCGATGGAAAAAGCACTGCGAAATCTATGTCGATGGAAATAAGAAAGAAAGAAAACAGGTTCAGCTTAGTACTCTACAAGGCAGAATTGTGCTGAAATGCCCCAGCAGGCTGGCTCAAAAGTCGTGCCTGAGAATGACGTTGGTGCCTTCCTCATTGATCTTGATTTAAACAAAAACTGGACTTGTGTGTCTTGGTACATCCCAATTCAATTGTCAGGGCTAATATCCCCATAGCCCTGTGCTTTCGCATGTAGTAACCATACCAAGTTTGTTGCGGAAGTTACGGGAGGGCACCCATACGCCTTCCGCCACATCACGGGACGCTACAACGATTTGTACAGCACGTATCCTGGGCTTTGTTCTCAAATTCATTGCAAACAGCGCTGATATCTAATGTAGACGCTCAAATGCAACGTTGGTAGATATTAGAAGCGGGTTTGTGTTATGTATTTCTATCCAGACACTGCACTTGCGACCCGTCGCCATACTTGTCTGAAGATGAAAGAATATGTCCAAAAAGGGAACGCAGTGCGTAACATATAACCCTACATTAATGAGCAACCCTATTACCTCGGGGGTACCATGACGTCAAGGGGTCAAATAACCACGTAAACTCCAGCAACCTTTGGAATGACACCTTTGAGATTTTGGGATCCCGTTTCCCTCGGACTCAAGTTGTATTTGCTACAGCTGTCGTCGAGGTGAAACAGCTTTCTATTCCCAGTACCCCATTTGTCCCGTTTATTCCAAGGCTTGTTGTTTCAATTCCACGATCATGAGGCCAGCCTCGTTGACAAGCCGCGTCCTCTCCCTTATGAAGCGGCGACTGTCGAGACCGCGGAGCAGCCCAAACTAGCTCAACAACGCGCGATACCTGGGATGTCGTTTTTACAAGCAACTGGCTGGCGTGAACTTGGAAGTCTTGAAGTCAGACGTACAATCTTGGTATTCTGTGGTGTCATCATCTGCACCGGGAAGAAGGAGACAGTCGGGGAAGGGAATTTGTCCTATGGTGCCCATGGGGGTTAGCCGGATGCTGCTTGGGGCGACAAGTTCTTGAGGGGATGATTAGGGTCCAAAGCCTATGACACTACACGGCTTCTATATGGGGCGGGGTGCGACAGTCTCCTGGTCTGTACAAAGGGGTATCCAGTCCGGCGAATTAGGTTATAAACACAACAGCCCAATACAGATATATACTCCTGCCAAACTAGCAACAAGCACAAGCGAGAGGCAAGTATCAATCATAAACCGGCCGGTCTATGCCATATACCCGTCGAAAACGGTAATCACGTCAAGTGATGCGGCGCTGAGAATAGAACTAGCCCGAAAGCAGATTGCCAATACTCAACTCCCTCAGTTTAGCCTTACTATCTCGCGCCATGAACTGAAAGCATTTCATAGATGATTCCGTCATCGGTACTTTCAGGACTCTTCCAAGTCTGCGTAAGCCGGGGGCAGAGGCAATGTGCGTCTCGGTAGTAGGAGGGATTGTGTCGGCCCTTGCAAGATCCACCGACAGGTTGAGCCGGGTTGGATTTTCTCTAGGTTGAGTAGTCACGAACTGAGGCTGTACCCCAAGCCTTAGCGGGGCTGGAAACGTGTTCGTGGGATTGAAAAGAAGGACTTTGCTGTTGATATGGAAGCTCGCTGGATTTGTTGTCCTCGACTTGAACTCGCCACTCAAGGAGAATTTGGATGATAGAGGCAACAGTGGATTGGGATGCCGTGATGATAACAGGGCATGGAATGTGATGAAATGAAAGGTCGACATGTCACTTTTAAGACGAAATATCATCGGAAAAAAGATATGTTGATTAAACTTTGTCGGTCTTACGACCCAAAACCCAGCAAAACAAACCCAGGAACCAACGAAAACAACCCCCCAAAAGGGAGACGAGAACCAAACAATGCCAACACAATAGAACCCGACGATTAGCTATCACAATAGCGGTGAAAACCAGCACCCGCCAGATAGCCAACCTTCCACCTAAACCTCCATCAAACTAGCAACAGCGGCGTCTGGAACTTGTTCGACAGACAGCTGAAGCAAACCTCCGGGGCCATATCAACGGGAGTACGCGTACAAGAACTTCGATACGGTATCGAGGATGACCATGGACGTCCCGCTCTCATCAAGGTCCATGATCATCACTTTAACTTCGTTCTTTCCAGGTATACCAAGATATACACCGGAGCCGAATTGCTCTGGGGAGTACCCCATCAAACGCATACCCTGAGAATTGATGTGACCAGATGGGTCACGTACAGTCATGGTTACTGACGAGTCACCATACTGTTGGCCGGAAGTGTTAGAACACAACATAGCGACGGTCTCGCCGACATAGCCAGTGCCCTGGACGTTGTCAAAGGCGATGTTTGTCATTGTTGTTGTTATTGTTTGATGGTGAACAAAGAGTGAGGCACTTGATGGTGCCAAAAAGAGATGATGATGAAAGGCCTTAACTGGGCGCGTACATTGATGATGCGTAAATGAATGGATGTTTTAACGAGCCCAGTTGAATGCCTTGAGACAGATGATGTGTTCTGATGGGACAAGAAGAGAAAAGAAATGAACCCAAATGAGAGTTTTGACGTCCGTTTTATAGCCTATTGTGGCTAGATGTTAGTTGGGCAAGCGCCTTTCAGACCCAGAAGGCCCTCGTATCCCGAGCAGCCTTGTCATTATCATGCATTTTGCAATTTTCATCTAAGCTCCGTCAAACATGTCCAGGGACATTGTACCTAGGTTGGGGAAGCGTTCAAGAAGTTCCCAACATACCATCGGTTAGACGACAAATCCCTTTCGACGACATATAGATCCATCGTCAGTTGCTTGTCACACCATTGGGAGTTTGAAGACATCAATACTGAGCCGCCGTGGACAATCAGAAGTACTACAAACAGTCGTAAACTGGTCTTTAGAGTGTCATGCACCGGGTATCAGACTGGGGCTCGCCCTCAAGGCCAATCGCAAAAAACAGATGCAGCGTGGGATTTGTTGCGAGTGCGTGCTGTTTGAAAACCTGTCAATTGGATATGGAGATGTGGTAGTATAGCGGCGTCACAATGGCGACCCCCGCACAGCATCCTTGGTTCTGCTGTGGGAGATTACGTTTCGCCCCGTTGCCCGGCTATTGTGATAGACGGGCTCTTGATATCTTGGAGTTATACTCTCTCCCCCTCTACCTGTTTCTCTCTTCTTCTATTTCTCTTCTAGTTAAACAACTGATATCACAATACCCGAACTACGGCCAATAAAAGTATCTTGACCTCCTCTCAATACTCTAGTATTCACGGCGATACTCCCACTTTAGCATCTTGACAAGGGTTTCCCCATTAGTCGTAGAGGCTTTCTTTTTTGTAGCGACTGTTATCAATTTAGCCATACCTCTTCACCTTGCCGGATGTCGCCGCGACAAAGTCGCGTATGTTGTCATCACGACCAGAATTTGGTAATCCAGTCAGTGAACATTATGGTGCCCGGGAGCTTGCATGTTCAGTTTTATTTGCGTCGTGGCGCTTGGGATGAAAAGTTTAACCGGCAAAATGATGTCATGTCATTGATGGGGCCCCCTGTTAGAGTTTGTACCAAAACATCCGGCGTGTAGTAGGTCGTCACGGTGTGTGTCTCTTCAATGTATCACGCTGCTCTAAGAGAAAATGCATCACGGGTAACATATAGTGGCAATATCTACTCAAACAAATAATTTATAGCCATTATCAGGTGATTTAATTGACAAGTCGTTGACGGGAAAAGGGATACATGACAAAGACAAACAAACCAAAATTTGTGACAGAAAAACATTGAAGCGTACCGTCAATCATCTCTACACGTATTGACGACCGTGTGCTTAGGTATGTAGATCGCGGCGAATATGAGAACATCGAAAGAGGTCAAAATGTATGTATTGAGTATCGTTCGGTCACCACATGTTCCGGTATGGGTCTCCAAGCAGAAGACAGAAGCAGGGAGACGTGAAGAGCCTATATCCCCGAGATGATATGTACCCTTCGATCAGAATGGCCCGCCGAAAGCTCGTCACATATTCCTTCAAAGCTCATGGGACAAGCCACAATGCTTTCCATAGAGTGTTCCTGGGATGTCACGAGGTAGCACAGCCATATACCTATATATCACAAGACGCCAAGACCAGCAGGGTGTAATGGTATCCACCGTGATCTAAATACGATTAATAGTAAACGAGAGAAAACTAATTTGATGACAGTCCATGACTGACCGCAACTATCATGTATATTCATAAGCTCCTCCAGCTCAACCAAACCCCTTCGTCATTCCATATCCAAGCTTAGCCGACCGGCTTCTCAACAAGCCTTCTGTGTTTTGTTTGCTCACAGACCGTTCACAATCGTGCTATTCGTGATGAGAGCTAAGGCCCTAACACAACACCCGAATCCAACTCTGATCGTAATGGATCCCGGGGTGGCATCCGATTACAGTACCTTTTTGGTCCTGACAACAACTTCGTTGTCAATCACCTCGAGCCATACGAGAACGTGGCGCTGGTCAAGGCACCGCTTTCCCTTGTCCGCACAGTCACCGCACATATGCAGGGTACCGCTGCCGCATATATCGCAATGCCAGTGTTTGTCCATCAACTGGGTCTTGCAAATGTAGCAGGGTATCAGATGTGCGGGGCCTGAGGCGGGGAATACGATGGTGGGGAGCTGCCCAGCAGGGTATCCCGAAGTGTTCATAGCCGCGATGACCTGCACCGTAGCTTCGCGAAACTTGGCGAGGGCAATACGAGTTTCTTCCGCGGAGGTAGCCGAGTCAAGCTCCGCCAGTGCTTCAGCCTCGGGAGAGAGCTCGTCTGGCATCTCCGGCTCGTCCTCATAGTGGACAGGCTCAGTGGCTTCGTCTAGGAGTTGGCTGGCGTTGGCAGCTTGAGGCTCAGTCAACGCCACAATGCGAAGTGTGACCTTTTGCGTAGCCTCAGCCGCGCAGTACAGCTGTCTAAAGCTGTTATCAGAGTCCAGGGTCATGTAGCTGGCAGACGACCCGCAGTATCTTTCAAGAACTCGAGTATCAGAGACGGTGGTGGGAAACGTGGTGTTGACCTAGACAGTCAGGATTGTTAGTAAACGGTTACTTCAACAAACAACGTCAACAATATTTACCATGTATTCAATCCCGGCTCTGGTGCAACGAGAAAGAGGGAGATCGATGCACGTCGTGGTGCCATCGAACGACACCGCAAATGTGACAAGGATGAGTTGCGAAGGGCAAGAGGAAGCAGTAATTGAGTCCATGATGGAGATAGCTAAGAACGATTAAGTATCAAGGAAGGCAGTAACGATGGTGATTGATAGGTGGGCCTTGCAAGCAAGGTTGGAGCAAGTGCACTTGTCGTAGTTTGAACAAATACACAAACACGGTCAGGTGTTTGTTAGAGCACAGGATTGAAGTGAGACAACTGTAACGAAGACCTTGATTAGCAGTGTTTCACGTCAGATAGGTGGTCAGGCCATAGAGCCAACAAAGACCAGTTCACAGATCTAGGCCACAGGACAGGAGGCAGAGATCTCCATCACGTACAGGCAAAAACCTTTTAATGTTCGGTAACAGAATGTGAGACAGCTAGCAAGTTCAACAACGGAGTGTTCATTCTGAAATGCGTACAGTTTGAGTTAGAGAAAGGCGACGTTGAGTTGTTTGGAGGAAAAGAGAGGAGAAAAGGAAACGGAGAATGAATGACTGGGTCTATGGATTAAATACACGAACTGGCTTGGCATAGTTGGGGGCTTTGATTCGTAAACACACTGCAAAACATGGAAGTCTTGACAGTAACAAGAAGAAGATTACGTTGGTGATGTCTCTGGTAGATCGTCTAGGTAGCCGTGTCAATGGCTGTTTCAGGGGGTGAACACTGTTCTCGCGTTGATCTAGCAGGTGAACGCAAAATCAATGATCCATGGCTTCAAGATGCCGCGAAATCCAGTCAGGAAGAAAGGGATAATAAGAACGGAAGAGTCAGTCCAGTCAGAGAAGTAGGCGACACGTGAGTTCAAAATGGGAAGCAAGTTGATGGGTTGGCCTGGATGAATTAAGAACGATTGGAGTGGTTAGGAAGGAATAACAAGGCGGCGCTACACATACCTAAGTAAATACCATGTATTAGGTATTAGAGCGGGAAGGAGCATCAGTGTGGTTTGGCAGTGATGTCGTGGTCAGGCTAGTCACGGATTTGTCTTGGTCTTGACGTTGAGTATGTACATGCGGCGTTGATAGACATCACGATTTGGCCCATTTTGGTTTAAAACACGGTATTAATCTACACTGAACAAAGCGTCGTGGTTTATGGGGTTCAATATCTGTTGTTGGCACGTCTGTGTCTTCGTTTTTAGCACCCTCTTACCGAATGAACGCATTTCAACCACACGCCATGAGCATTCACATTAGTGGCACAAAGTAGCTCAAGTGGTACCATGATGAACAGATAAATACCTCATCCCAAGCACCGACAGCAATGGAGCCTATGCGGACAAAAGTAAGCACATCTTTGTATCTATTTGGTTTATACCATACTAACTCTTGAAAATACCATATGTCCTGACAGTCCCCCCTTGCCTGGCTGGTGGAAAGAAGGTGAGCAAACCTCTAAACCCCTTTCATCACGCCGATGCTGGCTCTTCATAAGACCGTATATTCCATGCACACGAATGCCGCCGAGCGGCAAGTTTCAAAGGCCGTGAGGTAATTCCTATGGATGTCTATCGCTCGATTACGACCTATTCTACATGCTAAGTACAGAATAACTAAGAATGACCCTCACATGTACGGAGAACGTTCCACGGGCGCGGTAGTTCACAGCCCATGCTTATAAGTGGGGATCCACGTGCATTTCAAGTACCCGAGTCCAATCTATGTGACTCGGCGTCGTGCCACATGCCGTCATGCTCACTTTGATGTGTCGGTGTATTTGTTCCGGGGAATATGGGTTTCTTCACGTGGCTGGCACCATATACTCAACGCCATCTTTGTCATAGGACGCATACAAGTGGCCTAGATGTTGTAAGCGGAATAGAGTATGGAGACGCAACCTTGATCTAGAACTATAATTGGTCACGGAAATCAATACTTGCGCCCGGACTCGCAGAGCAACTCTGGTGTGGTGTTGCTCAGTACAGAAGACTCCTACCGGCCGGCGGTAATAATGGTGAACAGTGTAACGACGAACTTAAGGCTATATCTCAAAACACGCGCTAGGGTACGTTCGATATATATGTCACAACGAAACTCTGTTATGGCGGCTACAAGTGCAATACGCATTCTATGCGCTAGACCTCGCCAAGGACACAGAAAGAGAGCTCAAGCCACATGGGCATATGTCACATGATACCCGGTCACGCAAGTCTGGTGTGCTCCAGTCTAGGAGACCCAGGAACAACGGAGACACAATACAGTTCACTTCAGCACATTTCATGTATTTGAGTAGGGCTATCCGCCAGCGAATAAATTTCCAGATCTAAGTCTAAAACAATGTACCCTTTTTATACTCCATCTTCATATATCTGTTTTAACTAGAGCCTGCAACCAGCGCACGTGTTCTAGGTTTCCTCCTTCAACCCCCAACTCCTTCATTCCATTCAATCCAAAGTCCTGAGAATAGCCAGTATCCATATTCAAGTCGATGTATGCCATGGTGTCGGAGACCAATAACAATGTCGTATAATAATACTGGTCGGTGATAATAATATAGTGTATGTAAGCTGGAGAACTAGCTCAAACAGCCAGATGGGTGTTTTCAATGGTAGAATTTGGTGTAATCGTTGCACCGGCGAGGGCGTAGACTACGCGTACTTGTTGATGTGCCAGTGGTTTGATGTGCGATCTTCTTGGTTGGCACGGTTGCTGGCAACGTGGAGATAGCCTGAGTCTTGGCAAATGTCTGTAAGGCAGACACGTGGGGGATTTCCACAGTGGCTGGTAGGTTCTGCGTAACAGGAACCCTCTTTGGGCGGCCAGTTTCTGAGGTAGGGGCCTGCTTTCTTTTGGTTCCAGCGACCGGTGGAATCTCGGGAAACTTGAACCGATGAATGGGTGATGAGGCTCCGTCAGCCGATTGAGAGGTCGGCGAAGGAGGGAATTCACGGCCAGTCTCCGCAGGGGAGTCGATGGACCGCTTCTTCCCGATGACATGAGGGACAGAGCGGAAGACGAAGCCGGGGCGAATGATTTTAGCCGCGGTGGGTCTTTTGTGGTGAGTGACGACAACCGGAGTGGCGAGACCAGATGACACTGTTGATACGGTGGCGACTGGCTTTCGCTGGCCAATAAAGCCACAGATGGGTGATTCGTGGATGACAGTGGAATCACTTGTCGGGGAACAATGGCTGGTGAAAGTAGTGGCTTGGCTGGTCTTGTCACCGGGCTCAACAGCGGTGGAGCTAACAAGACTGGGTCTCCCGGTATGCGCATTACCATCACTAGAGTCATCGGATTCGGTGGCAATTGGAGGGCTTCGTGTTTGATCACTCTCAATCAGAATAGAAATGAGCTTCTCTCCCGATTCTTCGACGATTGAAAGACTTGGTGTGGCGGTAAGACTCAACGCGTTTCTCATGCGCTGAGTTTTCGTAAGTCCCGCGTTTCCGGTGGGTCTAGCAATGAACCCGGGAATACCCGCGACAGTCGATCTGAGAGGGCGTGACCGATGGAGGGAACGACCAGTGAACGTGTCAATCTTCTTCGCGAGGCAGGTGACCTCGGTGGGGCGAGCATTTTCCTTCTGACTTTGGCTGTGTGTCATACGCAGAGCAGGCTCACCCTCAGAAGTTCGAGTAGCGGATTCCATGCAGAGGTCTGATGTAATGGGCGCAGCCGGGGTGACGATTGGAGCCGCGGACATCTAGTCCAGACGGTTTCCATCGTCACTAGAGGAGGCGGTGTCGATAGTCGTTGTGTCGGGGATCGATTCTGAGCATCCTATGTCCGCCGAGTCTATGAGGATAATTATGTTAGTACTGAGACTGCCTACACCAGAACCATTGACCTACCATTGGTGCCGGACAATGCCCCGTTGTCGACCCCCTCAAGAGCAGCGCGGGAGGCGACCATGAGCTGGCCAAAGTTGAAGCGAACTGTCTTGCGGGAAATAGTGAATGACATTGTAGCGTATGAAATTGTAATAAAAACGTCGGTAGTTGCTTGAGTTTGATTGAAGTCTGATGGTTTGTAACAGTAGCGTTGTTGTAGATGAATGTGACTAGCAATTGCGGAGATGAAGAAGGAAGAAAAAGAAGAAAGAGAGGAAGGGAGAAAGAGGGGGAAGAATACATAAACACATGCCAAATGGGAACGTTGGATTACGTGGGTATCCCCGCATGTTTCGTCGCGATTTGCACCTTCCATATCAACCTCACGCGTTTCGCAGCGTCTCAATTAAGCCGTAACTTCCTATTACGGCATACAGAGGGGCAGCTTCAGAGGGCCTGCCCTTCTCAGGTACGCTGTGATTGAGATCTTTCAGAGGTGATTCGCGCCTGAATATAGTGTGAGACGCGTCGGGTTATAGGCTCTTCTTAGGTGCTGTTGATTGACTACCCTCTATAGTATGGTCGGCGGGTGGTGATCTCGAACCTTAAGTATCAATCGTAGTCAGGTACTGCGCTATTAGGAAGTATGTAGTTGTGACTAGGCTTTTCATGATTTAGTGAAGCAAATATCGATAGTATCTGCCCATCCGCTTCATTACCAACTACCGCACCACATCAAATTTCCCGTGGTGATCGGAGTAAGTTAAGGTATGTCTAACAATATTTCAGCACGTTGTTGACTACAGAAACTTACATGAATAGGTCCAAATAACCTTTCGTCGATAGCTTCCAGTGACGTCAATGATACGGTATGGTAGCTTTCGAAAGTATCCTGCCACACAATGCTTCGAATGCCACTATCTAGACTCAACTCGACACGGTGACTCTGCCGACGGTGCGCATTTAATGAGGTGACGTCAACCCAAATTCTCTCCGTCCCGATCAGCGTTAGATTTGTACTACAACGACCCATGTCTTGTCTGAAACACACCGGACCGAGATTGCAGACGTGCGACCTCGGTAAAGTGATCCTGGCACTAGGGGCTTGGCTTGTGTACCACGAACATGATGCGCACCGTTTGATTTGATCACCATATCTCAATCTACAAGTTTGAACAACTCAAGCCACAACCTTCTACTTGAACAATCGGGACATACTCTTAATCCATTATCCGGAAGCGGGACCATTGTAACCACGCAGCCTGGGAGTGAATGACAGCCACAATGGGGTCATTCGTGATGGTGCAGATACACGTCTGAGACTCGTATCCGCGATACCAATACACATGATTGCATCCCCGCACAACGTCAAAAAAACGGTCCTCGGATACAAGGACACCCACAATTCTGTACAGGTGTTCCAATATTTAGGAAAGACATGGCCAAGGTATGTAATTCTGCCCTTCAAATCGTAGGATTATATTTCACTTTCATAGGGTTAGGTGCGGGCTTTAGGGTATTTGCTTAGCATTGGTCCTATACAGTGTGTCTGCACCGTATCAATACCGTTACGCACAGCATATGACAGCTGCATTCAACAAGTAAGCCTGCACTGGACGATTGACGTAATGCACCAAGCCTAAACGTTAGCTAGCGACGTGAGGTCAAAATCTTTATAAGCCCAAGATACTCTGCCAGTTGACACATACGACCATAGCCTGCGGAAAATACGGGGTCCCGTCTGCTCCCCCATAGTCAAGCCACAGAGCGCTGGATTAGTAGTACGGTGGGTGACCACGTGCGAATACCCGGTGTTGTATGTTCTTTTTTGCGTCGAAAGCTTCTTTTAAACATGGATTAGTCGTCCCACATCTGACAGGGTAGCTTTGTGTTGCGTACTAATCACCTCCTCTCTTTTTGTATTTTGGGTGGCATAAGGTTGGTCCTTTAAAGTCAATTGTGTTTTATTACTCGTCAATAAGGACTGTATATCTGCTTTGTTATCATGGGGCAGGTCCCTCGACACACAGGACTGATACCGCCCGGTCTCCGGATAGCATGGCAGATGGCTAGGCCGGCAGCGAGGCTTCGGGCTTGTTCTTTCAACCTAAACAACTTTCTCCATTAGTAACTGTCTTTGGAGTTGATCGTGCGATGGAGGCTCAGTCCATGCCATCCATTGTCCTCCAATGGATTTGTAGGTAGCGTCGTGCGCTGATAGCTTCGAGATCGAGCCCGATCTAGATTGCAAAACTTACTTCATTGCGAACCGCTCCCGGTATGCCGTATCCCTGACTGCGCAGTCCTCCCAGTTGAGCCCGTCTCGGGCTCCCCGGCGGGGCCTTCTTTTTGGCCGAGCCAGAAGCAGAGGCGGCATCACATTCAGTCACCTCCTCGACATGACTGACACTTGCAACATCCACTTCCGATTGATGGCTGTCCAGATTACCCATCTGCGACCGAGCGACAAAACGGTCCCATAATGCATCCGACCCCACACTTAATAGAGCTTGCAATGATGATGTGAGATTGGATGAATGGCTATGCGGGGAGAGTAAAAACTTACTAGATCGGTTTTCATTTCCTGTCGCTTGTTGCTCTGTGGCAGCTATTATCTCGCGGTACCTTGGTCCCAAGATAGCCTCGAGTCACTGGTTGCAATAAGTGTCAGGCATCGTGCGATAAAGCTTTAACTCGAAAGTAGATTGATACCACCACAGAAGTGGGGATGAGAAATGAGTTGTTTGAACAACAAACCTGGTGTTTGTTTTTACGTAGCGTGTTGTCCTCTATAAAACCTGGCAGACAAGGCAGTCGTGCGGTAAGGTAATTGCCATTTGAACATGATCCATCCGCATTTAAGTGATTGTTTTGCCTAGCAATTTAGTAGTGGCAACTGCCTGGAGGATGTTATTGGTAGCCTGTGTTCAATGTTAAGACTGACTCAGTATAACATTACATACAAAGGTGTGGCCATTACATCTTGTCACATAGAATCATGTAGTAAGCTACCCGAAAATACAAACCTTGCCGCGATTAAGGCCTATCGCGCCAGACATCACTGTTGTCCGAACATTGTGTTGTGTGGATTATGAAGTTTAACGCCGCAGGACCTCGAGTTCAGAAACCTACGAAACGTGATGCCCTCTGAAGCACAGCGGCAGAGGCTCATTGCGGTGACATCTAAATAGCCTCAAACTGACACATGTCGTCCGGCACTTTGCATGGCGCGTTCTGTCTACGTCGCTATAGGCCACAACCTTTGTTTACACCGTAACTCATGTAAGGAAAATGTGGCTCTTGGGGACATCAGTGGATTTGGAGACCGTATCAATAACAGGGTATGCAGTATATAGAGATCAGATGGTCACATGTCACTGTTAAGTTGAATATTGGTGGATTAATGTATATTGTAGAAACTTTGTAGACCTCCCAACCCAAGACCCAGCAAAACAAACCCGGGAAAAAAACGAAAACAATCACCCAAAAACGAGACGAGAACCAAATAGTGCCAGCACCATAGAACCCGACGATTAGCTA
>LCZG01000147.1:36660-48462 GCA_001483325.1 Huntiella savannae
CCATCAAACTAGCAACAGCGGTGTCTGGAACCTGTTCGACAGACAGCTGAAGCAAACCTCCGGGGCCATATCAACGGGAGTACGCATATAAGAACTTCGATACGGTATCAAGGGTGACCATGGATGTCCCGCGCTCATCGAGGTCCATGATCATCACTTTAACTTCGTACTCTCCAGGCGCAGCGAGATACACACTGGAGCCGAACTGTTCAGGGGAGTACCCAATCAACGGCATGGCGTGTGAATTGACGCGACCTGATGGGTCACGTACAGTCATAGTGGCGGACAGGCCACCATACTGTTGGCCGGAAGTGTTTGAACACGTGATCGAGACGGTCTCACCGACATAGCCAGTACACTGGACACTGTCAAAGGCGAAGTTTGTCATTTTTGGTTTAATTGTTGTTGTTGTTATTTGGGGGTGAACAAAGCGTGGGGCAGTAGACGGTGCCAAAAAAATATGATAATGAAAGGCCTTAACTGGTCGTATGGATGGATGTTGTTTAAATGAATGGTTGTTTTAACGAGCCCAGTTGAATGCCTTGAGAGAGATAATGTTTTCTGATGGGACAAGAGAGAAAGGAAATAGATTCAAACGAGAGTGTTGACGTCGGTTTTATAGTCTGTTATGGCTATCTATAGGTTAGGCAGGCGCCGTTTAGCTCCAGAAGGCACTCATGTCGGGAGGCAGGTTCGATGTTAACATGGACTTGCCAATTCCCATCAGCTCTTCTTACGGCATGTCCAAGGAAATCTTGTCTCAGAAAGATCTGGTTCTGGTAGTTCAACGCAACATAGTAACCACGATGTCATGCACTTTCCAAGACATATGGCAGCGTAGGCAATGTCCTGAAACCAAAATAGACGCTGAATTCTTCGTTCGTTCGTGATGAGGAGTTCCTCGACTTTCTTTAGCCCGATTTTAGTAGTGTAAGGTCCAAACCCACTGTCTCCAGTGTCTTGCAAGAGAATCGATGATCAAGATTAATCCACTAGTGACGGCTATAGTCACAGATAGCCGTGACTGTCGTGGTTCTAGTGAAGCTTGAATTCATTGGGACGAGTTGCGTTTAATTGACATCTGGCTTTCCAATATTATGCAGAGGTAGTCGCATTCGTCGGACATGGACCGAAAGATCGAAGAATCTCGACCCGACTAAGAAAGAATTGGTCGTCATCGATGTGGCTACCGTTTTACAATATGGAGGCTTCAGGCTGGACTCCATAGGAACACAGTTTCTCCATCGTGCCTATCTCCGCGGAATCTTATCGCACGCGAGTTCTGGTGATTCGATCATCGGGAGATTGTGGAGTTTGTGGTTCAGATCTTCCGGTCGACTATGATCCATGGCGTACAATCCCTGGGTGAAAGCGTTTTAGTCACTATTCACTAATACTTAACACAGCAGCATCACGGTGGTTGGACAAAATCAAAATGCTATCTAGATAGAACGCAATAAACCATTTTAATTGTGAGTCTACTCTTTACAATTCGGAAGATATACTGATAATATCGTTAGAATAATACTGGGCAATCGATTTACCACCGCGGCCGGCTTAAATCAAAGTTTTACACGTACCTGCACCACCCCGTCACAGTGTCTCTAGACTTGATCATTATGGTTGTAGTCCTAGGCAATGGGTTCACCAGCCGGCCTCCTTTTGCAGCTGACTGATTTGCTGCGGATTAAAAACCCCCCGAGAGATCAAGCGTCCAACTGGGGCAGTGGTATTCAGAAGAAAAACTTCCCAAAAGGTCGGTTGTGGAAGTGGTATGTATGATGGATCTTGAGATTCTCTAAACCAGTTCTCCTGTATTCTCCGTAGTGGCAAATATGTGAGTCCCGCTGGCGATGGTACTCTGGTTGGTGCACCAATCACTGCGATATTGGAATCCATGGTAGAATATGTGACATCATTGAAATCTGTATGGCCGATGCTAATACGATCTTCAGGGGATCCGTCTAAACTCCGGGAACCCGAGGATGTGCCATGGCAGTCGAGCATATCTGTATCGCCGGTCCGCTCGTCACAATGGAGACAGTGATAGCCACTTGACCTTCCGCTATCTGGCAAGATGGATGTTGAAAGATCAGACGGACTGGCCGAAGAATGACGACAGTTCAAGCTGAGGGACGCCGAACCATGCCATGTAGATATCAAATTATCCACGAGATCTTCCCGAATCAGAGCTATCGTCTCAAACAAGCCTGGTTCACTGCATTCATGTCCCTCAGTGGCTACATTAGAGACTGAACTGTGCGCGTTCTAAGCATTCGCTAGGCACAGGTCATTCTGAACGCGGGATTCACGCTCTCTATCGCCACATGGGGTAACTTGACGGGAGCTTGCGCCGTCTTCATGGAGATAACCAAATGCTGGTATAACGTTGGCCGAGGTCCAATCCGTGTGCGTGGTTTCCGGAAGGTCAGAGCCCTGTTCAAAGATGCTGGAGAATTGTTTGCTGGTCTCTGGTATCAGTTTCGTTGATGCCTTCTTGGCCGAAAGCATACCACGGTCGATTGCACGAGCAACTGAGTCGGTTGGAACAGGGTCTAGTGGTTTGTTGGAACGATATTCTTTGTAGCGTGCTGACAGAGCGGCGCTGTCGCGTCGGGCATTTTCACACTTCTGTAGAAGATCTATATCACGTGCTCTTACCACCAACGCTCGGTAGTGTTGTTTACAAGCCTCGGTCAACTTTGAAGTGCGGTTGTGCATGATGGGTACCGTTATCGCATTAGGCTGATTCAAGTCCGTCCCAAGCTCATCGTTTGACATGTCATCCGCTGTTGCATCAGTACTCTGGGATGCTTGAATCTACTCGTACATCTTGTTAATATTCACTTCATGCTGGTCAATACGCGTATGGGTCACACGTAACAAACTATCAGTAGCAGGCAGCGTGTGAACCCCCCTCTTTGGGCACGTGACATAATCTGAAAGTATACTCACAATAGGGCTCATAGCACGGGATTGCGGTAACGATGAATCCCACTCGTCATCGGTAGGTTCGAAGAGGGTCAAAGACGAGCGACATTCTGACCGAACAGTACGGAGTAGCCCAGGACCGAACCCACTATCCCTATGGTACTGGACACCATCGCTTGCACGTCTGATGTAATCTCTACGGGGCGCATCATCTTCTGATGCTAGAACGTTACGTCCAGGGCCCGATGGTTCGGAGCGACAATAACCCGTGAGATGTGCGGATGGGAACTGACCAGCGTATTTTGAATTGAACAGACTTTGACTTTGAGATGGGTCGTTGTCAATGGCAGAATCTACCGACTCATTAATCTCCCGGTTGGAAGATGACCCGGGTAGGTATGACCAGTCAGTTTCACTGCGCAACGCGGTCCTAGATGGTACGTCTTTGCTCTTATACAAATAGAAAGGATCGGGAGACCATGGTGTTGGCGAGCATTTTCCTGCCACGAATGAACCATGGGATGCCAGGGCGAATTTCGTGGAGTAAATAGAAGATTCTGCGTGTGTATCGTGCTCGGAAATCCTTTTGTGCCTTTCGAGAATGTCTGCATCAAATAATCGCAAAGTGGGTGACGGGGCACAAGTTGGTTCCTTGGCTGAATCGGGGGGCTGTGAATTGGACATGCTTATAGACGAATAAAAGGTATGCTGATGCCAGTAAAATTATAACGAAACTAAACCACAGGTTGTAAAAAAGAAGGGGTTGTTTGAATAAAGTCTTCAATGACGTCGAACGAGGGTACACATTCTATCATCCAGTCTAAACCACTTCTTCAAAAGGCGCAACAACCCGTAGTCGTTGGCAGAAGCACCCTAAGCTGTATCTACCAGAGCAAGTGCACACAGTACTCAAACGCCCTACACTGAGTACCTTCCGTGAAAATATTGCAATACATCCACGTTGGTTCAGCCAAATGTTCATGTGATCATGTCATTATCCACCATGTTGGACACTTCAGCAAAGTACTCAATGATCCTAGCTCACTGCGTTTTCGGCATGTTTAGATCTCATCAAGCCAACAGCCCTGAGTCTCTGCGATTAACCACCGTCGTCTCGTCTATGGTCTATCAAAAGCCATGAGTGATTCGTTAATACAGATCATACGGACCCCTTCGACTTGTTACCCAAGACTGTGTTTTCATGTCTATGCAACCCTTCAAGCAATGCCATGTGATCCATTGAATGACTTATGCACTGGGAAATTTCGAAATCTAATTGCTGGGGGACGTTCATGATGCACGATTAGACGCTTACCACCTCAAAGCTCATTTGCTAGGGTTGCAACCCTATCAATGACAGTACTGAGACCTGAAATGCCATTGAAAGGTTGTAAACGCTTCGTAATTTGGGCCACGGAGGTTGTTCATAGTAATTATCAGAGAACAAAAAAGATGTGTGCGTCTTCGGTCTATTGGTTCAACTGGGCATGTGCATTCATACGTATGTATGTCCATACATGCATACTTGGATGAAGACATATTACGAGTGAAGCTATCTCCACATGACCGCACAGTGTGTATATACATACTCCACTGTAATGGCCGATCCTCGGGTAAACTTTGTTCCCACAAGGGTTACTCACGGACGCACTCCTTCCCATATGTTCACAAATTCGCACGGGGGCCTTTCTCATGTGTATAATTGATATCGCCATTTTCTGTTAGTCACTCCAATTTCCGAGATCAGCACGATGGCGACACCATGTAGTCTCATGGCCCACGTCAAAGTGTCACCAATAATTTGACCGATCTTTGATTTTGATTTTGATGTATTCTGTTTCAACCTGATTAGCAGGCAAATGCCCCTCTTTTCAGGTCGGGAGACTGCTAAATTGACCAATCAATAGCCATATCACCGCGTAATAACACAAGGGAAGGTGAGTGTTAGGGTTACTTCACGTGGTACAGGCCGGGTACAAAGATTCCATTTGGATAAAATAAAGGAGATTTGTGGGTCTCAAGTCGGACGGCCGCCTTGGAACCCCGCAGCATTTTACCCAAGATTTTAGTGGAGATCAGAACGTTTCTTTCTCCATACCGTCTACAAACCCGGGCAAGATTTTTTCACGATTCTGCCAACGGACAAACTGTTTAACAACCAATCGCCCTCCTCGTAACGAGAATTGCGCTGTATACTTCGACATACGCCTCGCTGCTTATTGCGCATAATTGAACCAAGGTAATTTACTGTTCCCGCTCTTGCCTCCGAGAGCGATTTGGTGATCTGGTAGGATATTAACGCAGATAATTGTAGGCCTGAGATTGTAGGACGGGGACCCGCACGTTCGGGGCGAACCATCATTCTGAGGCATGACCCGAAATACTGCGATCTTCCTGTGAAGTCATACCTCGCCAATTCATTCAACGCGACAGGAAACGTAAGTACGGGGAATGAGGTTCTTGTATGTCATGATACTAATTTATCCCACTACTAGTGATGCAGTTCTGCCCAAACGCTGCCTGGATAAGTTTGGAAATTGCGCCAATCAATCTAGCCCGTTCATCCCACAAGAGCTTATACCTCGCAAGATTATTGCCGCCTGGGTGAGACTGGCTGCTCAAACTAGAACTGAATCTAGAGAGTCGTTAGGTACTCACATCTTGCCAACTGAACCACGGTTTTCAAAGACACTTGATCCGTCGGTATCATGATACAGAACTTCGACAAGTTATTTGCGTGGCTAGAATGCATCTTTGTCGGGTGCTGATCTACCACTGCGCTCGCATGTGATGGCGATTCTTGTTTCTAGAGCAGCCATAACCAGCCTGAGGACAATGTGGGTAGCTCTCGTTCTTTGGCCGCCAATATTGATCTTTTGATGGTGGAAGACTGTTTGCAGGCGGCCGCGGTTCACTATTCCAAGTTTATCATATGGGTGGTAAGCCGCCCTCACATGATGACCCACAACGCCGAATTACAGGACAACAAGGAGGTACACCGTTTACCAAAACAAAATCTCCTTTGGGTAACACTACAGTAACGCGACGGGTTATCGGAATGTTCGCGGCTAGTCTTCGAGGTGCAGTTTTAAGGGTTTCTGGCGACACTGTCATTTTCGTCGCCAAGAGTTCAACCGCCCTGACAGGCAAGGCCAATCCCACCAGAGCCGGAACCGCGGGACCAAAACGGGTTGACCACCTAGTTGCCCGTAATATGCTCTCTAGAGGAAACCGCGGTAGAACCTTGGGTGCCCATCGCAATCAGTTGGCTTCCTGTAACTAGGATTTGACATCAAATGAACAGCTACACTATTGTGCCCACATTATTAAGCACCTTGGGAGTTGTTACTCATACTATGGTACTAGAGACTATTAGTCCCTTTTAATCGGGACAACGGGTGGTCAGGTGGACACCCCAACCGACAAATACCTAGAACCCTACACCGGCAAGCTGCGTATTCTATGCACTGGCGGGAGACGGACTTCGATTTGTTTTCACACTTAACTTATATTAAGCTTTATTTTTACACGCGAATCGACACGTCATAGCCGACATCTAAAATCACGATGGCGGAGGTCTCGATACTTGCCCGCCTGGCTCGATCACAAGATTTATCGACCGGTCAGCGGCAGTCCTCAACGCGGAAATGCGGATGCACGTATACAGTCGAGCCCCACATATCTGCGAACACCCGCTACCAGTGGCGCTATACTGTAACCGGCTCTCACAACCATGCACCTTCTCCCAATCCTTCGGCTCACCTCAAATACCGCAGGCGTACTGATGCGGAAATGCAAATGATAACTGATTTGATGAAGACGACTAACATGGGTTCCCGTGACACGTGGGGTATGCTGCGCAGACAGCCTGGTGCCACCGGTGGCTATAATATCCGCGACATCACCAACGACCGGTGGAGAATCAGGCTATTAGCCCGGAGAGGCATGTCTTCAATCCAAGCTTGGGCTAAAAGGCTGGATGACACAGTGGTTTGGCACCAGATGGCGTTAAACGATCGGAATGGCCTTCGGTCGTGTTTCTGGGCGTTAGAGTGGGGCATGACGATGTGGAGGAGGTTCCCGGAGGTCCTCGGTATGGATGTGACGTACAAGACCAATATGTACGGCATGTTCGTGATGCAGATCATTGTCGTGACGGATCAACGCGATATTGTTCCTGTCGCGGCAGCCATTGTGTCTGCCGAGAAGGAGGCCGACCATCAGTGGATTTTGGAGCAGATGAAGGCACTGATGGTGGAACAAAAGATTAGAGAACCAAATGTGGTCATCACGGACAAGGACGCCGCTCTGAAGCTCTCTTTGCGAACTGTATTTCCTGACACACAACAACAGATTTGTGTGTGGCATATCAACAAAAACATACAAACTAAGGCGAAGCTCACGTGGATTGGCCCCGGTTGCGAGCCAGGTGTCGAGTGTCTCATGGGAACGTGGCTCAAGATTGTGGCAGCTAAGACGGTTAACGAATTCTGGGATCTCTGGAACGAGTTTAAGGCCGCCTATGCCGGCCAGGATAGAATCATCCAGTACATTGAGAAGACTTATATTCTCGTACGTCATGAGTTTGTCCTGGCTTATGTTAAGCGTTATTGCAACTTCGGAGTATACAGCAACAGCATGGCCGAGTCCGCCCACAAGGATCTCAAATCCTACTTGTTGAATGGTCGCGGTATGCTCGACAAGGTGTTTGAGGCTTACATGAAGATGATGAAGAAGAGAGAGAGAGAGTACAATAGAAAGGCTTCAGATCAGACACAGAACCGCGGTTGTGCGCTTGGGGGCAAGAAATGGTTGGGCTATTTGGTGTATAAGGTTTCCCGTCCCGCGTTGTCGCATCTGGAAACCCAATACAAACTCTATAAGAGGTCAATCCCGTCCAACCGGAATCGCAATCCAATCCCCCTTGAGCCATGTACGGGGAACTGGCGCCATCAGATGCAACTCCCATGTTGTCACGAAATGGCCGAAATTCTACAAGTCAACACGGCCATACCACCCGAAAGCATCAATCCACGCTGGTATTTGGTGAAGCCTACGGTACGTACAACCTCTCCCTTTGCCTGCAAGGCTTTATCGTAAACTAACCCCGAATATGTAGTGGGTGGATAATGTCTACCAGCTCATCAATGAACCCGACTGCGTTCGTGTGACCCGTGGTCGGCCTAAGCTACGAGCCGTCAACATCCCAATCAACAGAGACCACGACGACGACCTCCTCCCTCCGTACCAACCTACTCAGCCAACAGTGGACAGTTTGAGACGAATCCGCAGCCAAAATGAGATTGACGAGACCCGACAACAAAGGAGGCTGACACAACGTCTCCGGAACGAGTCATCGTTACATCGGTCTGTCGTGGCACGCGCTCCGGCACCAACTATGCAATTTCACTCGCGGTTGGTTCTAGGGGAGTCTGCCCCGACATTTAGTGTTACACATTCCGGTTTACTATACACAAGCCCTAGCACAGGAGCCTCAGTTATATCAATCTGAGGATACCCGCCCCTCCGCCCTCGGGTGGGAGGCGTTCCTGTCTCTAATCGGCTATGGATACCTCCCAGATCAGGTTAGTAGCATTGATATTGGACACCGGACCACTGGTTAAACTAACATACATCACAGGACGCCCAAATCGCCCGTCATATCGTCACCCGCGTGTCGGTCGAGACTTATGAGAAGACCGAGGACAATGTCCCCAAGCTCGCGCCGCTCCACACCGAGGATGGACGGACCATGGACCGCGATAAGTGCCGTACCATGGGACACTGGATCGTCTCCGAGATCACCAGTCGCTCGGAGTACCGCTTTATCCACCACTACACCCCCAAACAAAGGGGAAACACCCTCTTGATGTACTGGTACTGCAACCAGTCGATCAGATACCAGAGGGGATGTGTGCCAGATAGTGAGAGGAAGAGAATGAGGGCCCAACGCACTTTCCACGATTGTCGCGGCCGCATCATCATGCGTATGTCGAGTGATCGACAGAAAGTTGAAGTGGATTACTACCACTGCCCTCATCAGGCAGAGCGTCGAACTAGATTCGGTCCTGAATTGACTAAATGGCTGAAGGAGAGGCTGAGTATCGACAGTGTGCTTCCGGATCTCCTCAGAGAGTTGAGACTGGACAAGGTGTGTGGTTACAAATCGGTCTGTCTTTTTGATCTCAAAAACCGCCAAAGGAAGATGCGAGAGATGACCTACCAATTGGACAAGGACCCCATAAAATCATCTTTCGCTTTATTGACCATCAAAGATCAATGGTCAAGCGATATTCTGTACCCGGTTCCGGTGATTAAGAAGGACGAGAACGGAAATCCCATACCCGATGGAATACCAGAAGGTGCCAGATACCGAGGCATTGCGGTATTCCTCAAAGAACCCATCAAGAAGATCGGCGCCATGACCAAGGAGCTTTTGATGGATGGAACTTTTGCTACGAACTGCCTGAAAATGGAGGTGTTCGGAGTGACAGCAGAGTTCAACAATCGCGGTGTCCCCATTGCTTATCTGTTCATACAGAAGCCCACCGTGAAATGTTCAAAAAGTGAGTCATTCAAAAAGAAATACAAGATCGAAATCTTGACTCGCTTCCTGTTCAAGTTGCGTCTTTGGCTTGAGTCTTATTACCCCACTATCAGCCACGTCAAGGCGTTTGAAAGGTACACCTCCCATTACAAGGACGTGGTCGTCGATCCTCCGGTCTTTGACCAGAACGGCCAGCTCTCGGCCTCCCATCACGGTATTTTGGTGTTCCACACCGACAAGGAGGCTGCGGAAATCGGCGCTGTCCAGACGGCTTTCCGGGGCACAAGTCATCAGCTTTGTTGGTGGCACGTTAAGAAGGCTTGGTACGAAAGGTTCCAAGGCGCCGGCCCTTCTGACGTGTGGTTGAACTTCAACATCGACATGGTTAAAGACCTGATTCCACCAACGGTCTTGCGGGGATGCTGGGGAGTCCCCAAGACGATGCGAGAGGGCCTTCACCTGACTGGTGAGTGTGATTGTCCCGAGGACGAGAAGGAGCCAGTGCCGGGACAGGAAGAACCGCCGGCACTCCAACCAGGAGAGGAGCCGAGGCCGTTCAAGAAGACGCCGGTCGTTTGTACCATGACCAATGAGGCGCATGCGCAGTTGTTGCACCAGTACCTCGACCCGCACTTCAACGACCACTCCTCTTTCCCCGATGCCCGTGGTCGGCCACGGGATCCTGAAGCCTTCCATAGGCATGCCATCGGGGAGATTTATGAGTTTTGCTACAAGGAGTGGCGCTCGGAGAGAGAACACCGCCTCGATAATTACGAGGCTTATGACCGGGAGATGGCTGCGCTTGAGAGAACCGCACCAAGAAAAGGCCGACTCAGCGGCATTAAGCATGGAAAGGATGGTAGGCCCGTTAGAAACCAGAACATGATGAACGTCTGGGCCTACCTAGTGGTCAACTGGTACCAAAAGAAAAAGTGGAAGTTATGGGCGCGATCCTCACACAAGTCCATACTTCCACGACTGAGAACCACCATGATGCTCGAGTCGCATTGGAACCTGCTCAAGAACCACCGTATGTCTGGAAGGAGTGGTGCCAGAGTGGACTCTGTACTCCACGTCATACTTACTAAGATTGTCTTCGACACGATGTACTGGGTGAATGAGACGCTCCAGGGGAATGAAGAGTACCCACGAGCTCCATGGCGCGAAGAGTGGCAATCCGACTACTCGAAATGCTGGAATTATGGAGTCCGCCATCACATTACTGAAGACGATGTTCTTGCCAATAAGTGCGACCCTGAAAAATGGGTTTGCGACTGTAACTACTTCAAGAACTTGCGCTTTTTAGTGTGTTGCCATCTGACCAGCTGCTTTGAGAAGATCACCAACGACACTTGCAAGGCGTTGTTCTGTGTACAAACCCGGAATCTAGTCCCCCCGTACTGGAACAGTACTGTCCTGAGGGGGAGGCTGTTACTTGGCTCTCTGGGAGCCAGTGCCGGGGAACCAGAGGTGTCGCCAATGACTCCTATGAACGGAACACGGGCACCACCCACGCTCGATCCCTCCGCCTTCCCCTTTCATATCGCCCCCCTGCACCATCTGCTCCCCGTCCCACCACGACACTTTCCCCACGCCCCCTTCGGGATCCCGCCGACATTCATGGCGCTGTTGATCCTGGCGATTCTGGCGATCCCGGCGAGTTGGGCGAACTTTCTTTCATGTCAAACAACACCGCAGGCAGTGAAGACGCCTACGGCGGGGATCTAATCACATCACTTCAGATGGTGCAAGCAGCGGCGGTACTTAGGGCGATAACCGCGCAGTTGGCCACACGCATCAATGATCTAGAGGCCAATGAAGAAGCCTTTACGATCATGCACTGGAAAGCAAACCTGCGTGGCATGATCAACTTAGTGGGCAGAGATCTCAAGGAGTTGGACTTCAAGTTCGACGGCACTATATTACGCCCTATTTCCGGACGATCGACCTGGTGTCCTTATCACCTTGTTCATATATTGCAACATATCGAGCGGCAATTACAGAAACTGTAAGTACAACAGCTCTTGTTTATGAAATAGCCAAAGACTAACGGGCCAGTTTAAAGAGACCAGACTTACTACACTACGCATACATCGTATATTGAAGATGTCAGGAAAGACGAATGTTCCCGAGAGAGGCGAGATTGACATTGTCGATTTGACGATGGATTTTGAGTCGGATGTGGAAACAGAGGTTACTGGATGTGCATGCCAGAGTACCGTTCGGGAGGCCAAGGGGAAGACTGTCCGGAGGGCGACGGTGGCGTCGAGCATTCTTGACTTCGATCCGCATCCCTTCAGTAGTAGCGACGAGGAGAGTGCCCG
>LCZG01000148.1:0-19222 GCA_001483325.1 Huntiella savannae
CGTATTGATAGTTCGCGCTGTTCAGGTAGACGTTAAAGAATACAACAACAACAACAACAACAAGCGGGGAAAACGGACGTGAAAATAGCATGTGGGACGTAAATTTAGCTGGTCAAATCGTACACTTAATTCCTATCTATACATACAAGCCGGCTTCACCCCATGTCTCTACGGGGTCTCAACCTCCTCGTTAACAGCAGGTCTCTCCATCTCCAAAAGAGTCTTTCCAAGTTCCAATCTAGCGACTCTCTCCCCATTGACAAAGACCCGACTAACAAGGTCCGAAGATCTCTCCTCAATGATTCTTTTGAGAGCCGCATGTTCAATGACGACTCTGGCTTCAGTGAGAAGAGCACGCACGTCAATGTCCTCGTAGGAGAGGGCTCTGCCGTGGGCGCCGGCCTCTTTGAAGATCTCGGAGAGGTTTATTCTGGGGCCGTCGGTGACGAAGAGGGTTCGGCCGTTCTCTTTTTCCCAGCCGTGCGCGGTGACAAAGTTCTCGCCTTGTCTTTTAAGGTATCCCTTGACAAGCTCAGTCTCCATGAACCCCGCTGTGCGCAAACTAGTAAAGTCCTCCGACAAAGGAAACTCCATCCCATCCTCACAAACCACCAACTCCCCCCGTCTCCACCGATAACTCAACGCCATCCTCCACGCCTGGTCATACACCTTGCGCGGCAAATCGGTGCCGAAATCCCTCGGATGCGGCCCAAACACTACACCACCACCGCGGAAAATAGGCGACTGGCGAGTTCCCGCACGCGCGTTACCAGAGCCTTTCTGTGGGCGGATTTTCCGGTGCGAGCCCCGGACGTCCCAGCGGGTTTTGGTGGATGCGGTTCCTTGCCGGGCGTTGTCGGCTTCGTAGACGGCCGCGGCGTGGAGGATGTCGCGGCGGAGGGGGACGGCGAGGGTGTTGACGGGCCAGGATTCGAGGGCGATGGGCTCGAGGGTGGGGAAGGCGTGGATTGTGAGGGGGACATCTGGGATTTGTTAGATAAAGCGGCTTGGTATAGAGGGTTTGAACGTACGGGTTTTGAGAGAGGTGGTGGCGGTGGTGGTGGCGTAGGTGCGGGCCGAGGCCTGGAGTTGTTAGATTACTTTCTTGATGGAGTAGATATGGGAAAACTTACCACGACACCTGATAACCTGGCCATCGAACGAATCCCAGAAGCAGCCATTTTATCGATGCTCTGGACACTCAACTCACAAGTCGTCATCCATCATGAGAAAACCTAGCAACTTTTCGACAACTCCCTGCCAGCTGTCCGTGCGCCTGACAGCTGTCACATCTCCTAGTCAATTCCCCAGTGGCAGTGCTCCGGGCCAGTATCATCTTCGCTTCGCATTCCCGCTCCGCTCGTCTCGCTACTTTTATCTTCGCATTCCCATTTTCAATCATCAACTCTCATAATCCATCATACGCCACTCTCGCCTCATTTCTTCCCCATCTCAATACTCACAATCATATAACCCTATCCCCGCTAACCCAGCCACCAAGCCTTATCCCCGCGTCTTTGTCGTCTCTGTCGTCATCGCTCCAGGCAACAGTCTCAACTCATACCAGTTACACGATCCAGCAACAACCTACCTACCTACCTACGGCAGTCCCTTCCCTTCTGACCCGCCATTGTTGTCGCTATATAAAGCGCATATCAGGATCTTAAAGACTACCACTTCTATAACTAATTATCTGCGCCGCCATGTCTGACACCCCGAAACCTAGTAGCAGCGTCAAGCTGGTTCTCCTCGGTGAAGCAGCCGTAGGAAAGTCTTCTTTAGTGCTACGTTTTGTCAACGATGATTTCCAAGAGAACAAGGAGCCCACGATTGGCGGTAAGTTTACCCTCAACCACCCTCAACCACCCCCACCCTCACTAACACTCCTCAGCCGCCTTCCTAACCCAAAAGTGCAATCTCCCCACCCGCACCATCAAATTCGAAATCTGGGATACCGCCGGCCAAGAGCGATTCGCCAGTCTCGCCCCCATGTACTACCGCAACGCGCAAGCCGCCCTCGTAGTCTACGACATAACCAAGTCCTCCAGTCTCCTGAAAGCCAAACACTGGGTTGCCGAACTACACCGCCAAGCGTCTCCAGGAATCGTCATCGCCCTCGTCGGAAACAAATCCGATCTAACCAGCGACTCGTCGGAGGAAACCCCCGATTCCGACGCCCGCAAGGTCCCGCGTGCCGAAGCTGAGGCGTATGCGCAGGAGGAGAATCTGCTTTTCTTTGAGACCAGTGCTAAGACGGGCGTTAATGTGAGTGAGGTGTTTACCGCTATTGCTCAGGCTATTCCGGAAACGAGTTTGAAGACGGGTCGGAGTGGTGGTGGGTTAGCTGGAGCTGGTGAGGAGTCTCGGGTGAATTTGACGGGGACCACGGCTGCGTCGCAGGGTTCTTGTGCCTGTTAAGGAACTGGGGGAGGAAGGAAGATAGTGTCTTTGTTTTGTTCGCTTGTTTTGCTTTTTAATGTTGCCAAAGGATGTCTGGGCTTAACGACTATGTATCATGAAATTATATCACCATCTTATTACAAGTTTTCTAGTCAAATTGCATGCCAAGTCACCTTAGCGTCTATCATCATCATCACCCCCTCTTCTTCCCTTATTCCTCACCCGTCTCCCCGTACCTTCATCGCCGTCTTCTCTGGCTCGTTTCCCACCTACCAAACTTGCTAATCCCGCTCTCCGCTGCGACTCCTTCAACAAGCGTTGTCTATTACGCTCCTCTCTTTCCCGCGCATGAGCATCCATACCGCCTGCCTCAGCCATAGGTTCCCCGCCCAAAGCAGAAACAACAGCCGCGATGGACTCTGCCTTGCTTTGTGGCTTCCGTGATGACGAGTCGCGATCGCGTTCACGATCGCGATCATGACGCTTCCGATCTCTCCGGTCCTTATCTTTGTCTTTTTCCTTCTCCTTTTCCTTTTCTCTTTCATCGGGTCGTTTGGATTCTTTTCTCTCCTTGTCTCTATCGCGTTCTCGTTCCCGGTCACGGTCACGGTCACGGTCACGATCACGGTCCCGATCCCGTCTATCGCGATCCCGATCTCTATCCCGGTCAGACCGTTTCTCATCCCGATCACGTTCCCGGTCCCGGTCACGATGTCTCCAACTCGCTGTGTCTTTGTCACCTGTCCGGTCGCGCGACCGCTCTCTCTCACGATGTGACCGGCCTTTACTACGGCGGTCATCATCCCGGTGTTTCTCCTTGTCACCCCGTTCTCTATCCCGTTCGCGCTCCCGTTCGCGATCCCGTTCTCTCTCGTGGTCGCGAGATTTTTCTTCTCTACGAGACCGACGGCCGGCCCTTCTGGAGTCAGTGGGAGATGTTGACCGAGCACGGTCACTAGCCTTGTCGTCAGTACGAGCCTCCTTTTCTTCTCGTTCGCGCTTGCTATCTCTAGCGCGACTACGCCGTCTCCGACGACTCTTTTCTTTATCTCTGTGCTCATCTTCTTTCTCTTTCTCCTCCTTGTCATCACCATGTCTACCGCGCGACCGTCTTTCATCGTGACCCTCAGTGGCACTATCCACGGCGTCATCACCATGTCTGTGACGTCTTGAGCGACGATGGCTACCAGCCCGATCACGGCTACTAGCTCGGGAATAGTTTTCTGGGTCATCGCGTTCGCGGTAACTTCCACGGGAACGCTTGGGTGAACTACTCCGAGCATCCCCGGCCTTGTGCTGACTACCAGACTCATCGTCCCGGCCGCCACGACCACCGTGACGCATAGACTTGGGACCTGTGGGCGCATTGGGTGGCGCAATTAGTGGCTTGCTTGGAGAATCACCATCGGCCGCGGGACCGCCTGACTCAGACTGGTTATCACCATGAACAGACATGCCAACATTCGGGGTTCCACTACCATCACCTTGGCCGTCATTTGACTGGTTGAACCCTGGAGCCTGGTTACCAAACTGCTGCTGTTGCCAGCCTATTTGGCCCTGGACTCCATTGAACCGGCCACCACGGCCATTAAAACCGCCGGCATTCTGTACAAAGCCACGACCACGTCCTCTACCCCGCGGCCCAAAATTATTACCCCTCCAATCGTTGAAACGATTACCATTCATGGCAGCGTTATTCCCACCAGCACCAGTACCAGTGGCGGAATTGCCATTACCGTTGTCACCAGAAGCCATGCTTTGATTGTTTGCATGATTGAAATTATCTTGGCCGAAGCTCCATGACTGCTGCTGTTCGTTCCAGTTATCATTGGATCCTACGCCAAAGTTCCCTCCCATATTCATTGGGTTCATACCCATGCCGGGGTTAAAACTGCCGTTCATGTACATGCTCTGCATCATCATCGGGTCCATGGCCATACCCGACATTCCTGTAGCGCCAGAGCGTGTGTTAGTCATGTGCTGTGAAAAGGGCGTAGACAAAATTGGCAACTCACCCATCATCGGAAAACCACCAAATCCGCCGGCCATGGTATTTTGCATAGCCATCATCATCTGCATGGGATGGAAGCCATCGCCTCCAAACCCGCCCATGGCCTGGCCGTTGTTCCCAGCAGTATCAACTGCTGTGTCGCCGTCTGTAGGCTCGGTGGGTGCCTCGGTAGCTTCAGGCTTAGTGTCTTGTTCGTCGGCCGGGTTACCGTCCTCATTCGGTTCGGTAATTTCGGTCGGTTGAATCACTTCGGTTGCCTCGGCACCTTGTTCGGGAGCCTCAGCAGAACCAGAAACATCTTGATCAACAGTCTGGCTCGATAGTTCATTCTGATGTTCACCCATTAATATCAAGCATCCAGTATTCTGCCCATCACCAGCTGCACCCAAGACAGTACTAACATTTACAGTAGTGGCTTCAACGGTTTGTCCCTCTGTAGCATGGTCTGTATTCTCAGCAGGCTTATCGGCCCCTTGTTCATTAACAGTAGTAGTCACATTAACCGGTGGCTCTACAATAGCCGGTGGTTGAGGCTCCTCAGTAGTACCCAAGGCCTCAACTGTAGCCGGTTTTTCTGGCTCGACGGGTGCCGGCGCCGGCGCAGGGGCAGGTTTTTCAACCACCTCTACCTTGCGCGGTTTCTGGCTATCGCGCTTCTTTTCTTCCGTTCGAATGAAGACTTTGATTGTGGTACGAAGTGACCGGTGTGGTTTGCAATCGTCCGTGCTGAGCGGAGTATGCTCGCAAATCGGGCAGGTCAACGGGAGTTTAACCTTGCCTAGAGAATCAAAAAAATGGGTTAGCATCCGGTGTTTCGGCGGGTGTGGCGGGGTACATACATGTCTCGCAAATTGGTTGGTCGCAGCATGGCAGACGAAAGGCATTGATCGCCAGTTTGCTACAGTTCGCGCAGCGCAGTTTGAACGGGATGTCATCCGAGGCAAGCGAACTAGAAAGGTTGATCTGGTTAGTATTGCACCTCGTATATTCGAGAGAGTATGCGCACCTTGCGATCGCCTTTTGGCTGTCTGTTAGCATAGCCATGGTGGCGGTGTATGAACCTCAACGGCAACAAGATAGAAGCCTCAATGGTGATGGTAGAGAAAACCAACTCTAGCGAGTGGGAAATTTGAGAGAAAAAGTCAATTCACCTCACAAGGCTGATGGCACGTTAGAAGCTGGCCAAAAAAAAAAAAAAGATAACGTCAGCCTTGTTCAGGGTTCGTCGTTGACTGGGGGTTTGCAGGGTTATAGGGGACAAGAAATGGTGACTTGTTGGTTGTTGAGAAGCGGGTATGATGTTACAGTGATGACACAACCGTCGTGGAATCTTACCATGGAATGGATCTTTTCTGCAGATTGTTAGACGTCATCGGAGACATCTCTAGACGCACATTAGATGCACATGTGAGGAGATATTCCTTTTTGGGAAATACGTCAGTTTCTCGGCTGTGCCCAGGGCAATGAACCCTAACAAAGCTGCAGGTGGTGCAAGAAGTTTTATGGATTTCACGGATTCAACAGAGACGACAGACAAATACGATCATTTCACTGGATTGAACTTGAGATATCAAAAGATTGAATTGAAAATAATAACAAGTATTAACCGTAAAAACGGAATCCCAAAATATAACACCAAAACTCCAGTACCGAGATCTCAAACATGAGAATCGGTAAACAACCTATATAAGTATACTTCTACATTGGTGGGATCCACCCAATCTGCTCGATAGGCCATTGGATCCACATCTTATGTTCGTCGTCTAATACGTCCCAAGCGTTCCTTAAGATGGAAAAGCTCCATCCATCTAACCACCATTGATATTCCATTCGATGAATCATAATACCAAAGTGAGCTAAAATGGCAATTGACTCTTGTGTTTGACAACGGAGCTTAGCCAGATAATTATCCATGTCTGAGAAGACCCAAACAAAGGCATCAGTTATGTCAGCCATACCTGGCATATCAGGGATATTCATAACCTTGATATTCCTCGCGAGATCCCCGATGGCGTTGAGATAGATGGTCTGACTAACTGGGTCTGTGACGGACCGAATGATTTGTTGTTGTAGTTGGATCAGTTCCGGGGTATTCACAGCTGTATCTGCCAAAGATTGATATAGATCCCAACGTCTTCTACCGTGGCGGAATAACGGTGCTAATGGGCCTTGATACTCGTCAAGTCGTAACCATGCTAGATGTACCAGTGACCTTGCGCCACTAAGGAGGTAAATCCATGGTGGGAAACCTTCTGTGTGCATTATATCTTGCTGCTTTGTGCTACCTAAGCCTAAGTTAACTTGTTAGTATGGCATCACACATGTTATATCTGAAAGAACGTACTGAAAAAGACAGTCAAGATGGAAAACAAGTAAAGATGTTCCCAGCCCTCACTGCTCGTAGCCAAGTTCCCCAACAAAGGTGTGGCAGCTTGACTGGCCATTTGGTGATAAGTCAAAGCCTTGCTAAAGTAGAAATCCTTCTTATCCGTCCTGTGATGTGCCATATGTAAGGCCGAAACAGCTAGGATGGTCCTCATGACAAAGTCCCTCTGTACGCCAAGTCGTACTACTGTGATTCGCCAGACATCACGAACTATAGAATCTTCTGAAAGTGTTGCGTATGTTGATGTAGTCCAGTTATGGAGAAGTTCCAAGTCGATAAGGTTGAGTTCATGGCCACCATGGACATTAAGACCAGGATTTAGACCGACTTGAATGGATGATGAAAGATTTGTAGGACTGGATGTAGCGGAAAGAGTTCCATGAGAAGTGACTGATGTTGGCGGTGTGGTATATGGACACTTTACTCCATGTCTAATACAATTCCGACATGATGGACGGGCTTCATCACACTGCGTGTTGTTAGTCAATGACCTTAGGGATAGGGTGCAACAATGATTGTCCAACTGGGTAAGTTGGCGTCTAAGTGGCGGCCATAAGATTTGACCAAAATTCCCGATCCCAATTATCGGCCGGCAAAAGCCTCCGAAGGTAAAAACAGGCTATTGTAGTATGCAGGAGAAGGGAGTACATGTCTTCCCAAAGCATCAAGCATCGACATTCCAAGCCTTATGGTTCGTTCCCCTTCGGGCCCCGTGATATGCCCGAACCAGTGTCTAAACTAGTCGGTAGTTCACGAAATTCCACCGTGATATAAAGAGATTTCCGAAAATAAAGATGCTTCCAACCCACTGATCCACTCACTGGTCCGCCCAACTACCCGAAGACAACATACCTTAATTTTTCGGACTTTACACGTCCGACAGCCCGTTCGTGATTTTGGATGCGTCCGTCTAGAAACTGCAGGTGCCGGGGTACTCGCCGATACAGGTCCATTAGAAACGGGAGTATGACCGGTTCCTTCTCTCTTTTGTTCTGTCAATGGCGGTGTTGACTCGGTGGTTGGTTGGATAGAAGTAGTGGAACTAGCTGCGGATGTGGACATGGAGAGAGCTGCAGAAGCCGATGTAGACGTTGGTGTTGGTGTTGGAGTTGGTGAAGCTTCGAGAAGAAAAAGATCGTTGGGGAGGAGAGGATCACTTTGAGAGGCAAGTTTATGCCAAGTTGATGTCAGCTCGGCGAGCTGTGTTGGTGAAACTGACATTTCAGTTGTAGTGTTTATGATTCCGGATTTTCGTTGGCGTGTATGGATTCTGACAAGGGTGGAGCGGAGCGGAGTGATTCTTGGGTCCGTGGTGGTAGTAAGCTCTAATGCAAGCTAAGAAATCGGTATTATGGGGGGTATAGGCAGCAATATTGAACAGCCAAAGTAGAAGAATTGAAGAAGAAAAAAGTGAAAACGAAGAGTTCGAGATGTGACGTTTTTGGCGTTGTCGTATATATGTACATATGTATAATCAGATGGGTAACTACAAGGCAAGACAAGACAAGACAATACAAGACAAGGACAGAACGGACCAAGGTCAAAGTTCAAGTTCGTCCGTCATGTGAGACCCTTCAAGGGAAGTTATAAAATCAATAAAAAAGTCAAAGTAAAGGAAGAAGAATGTCTCAATAGCAATGCCAAGTCTAGATAAACTTTGAAATCCCAAGAAGAAAAAAAGAATCTAAGAACAAAATCGTTATATCCGCCATGTCGGCGCGGCTACTTGCATCAATATATAAACTCAATTTTGAAATCCTCCACTCAGTCAAGTCAAGTCCACATGTTATACTACCAAGACCTCCTTCAGACCCCGTCATAGTATTCTAAATCCTCCGTTCGTTCAAGTAATGTAGTCCACACACCCCCCGGCCTAAACTCAGGCACCGAAAAAGTCGCCCTAGTTCAACAATGAAAGCGTGGCTGAATCAATGGATGGATAAACCCCGATCTACATACAAGAAACTAGAGGACATTCGCCCTTTTTCGTCGTCATTCTTAGTCCTGTTCAGTCCTCCGTCTCCGACTAATACCCGGTGAAGACAGGGCATGCCTGATGGCTGACTTGGCTGAGGCTGTGTACATTCGGTAGTCTGGGCTCTTGATATCGGACGTGTCAGATGGTACGTTCACCAGTTAACATTATATGGTTCTCGGCCACCGGTGTCTTCCTTTGACTGATGATTGTCCGCCTGACAAGTTGGAGCGGAGACATGATATACCCACGCACGTTTGTGAAGCTCGATTTGTGAGTACCGGGGTGTCTTTGTCCATGATGTATGTATATAGATCTATATGAACGCATGAGCTACCGAATGATATCGAATAAGACGATCTAGAAGCATTGGCATACTACCCAACTTCTATGAAAACCCACACGCCTACTACGGGATTCCACCGTTTCGTCCTTTTTTCATACTTGTTCACCCATCAACATCAAAGCGGAGTCGGCGTGTCTCAACCCGGCCGTTACCAATCCACTCTTAGTATTTTTCCGCCCCATAAAGCACGGAGTGGATTTCCATTTATAAGCCGTCATAGTAACATTAGAACCTGCAACCTACTCAGTTTAGTGCTTAGTCCAGCTTATCCCCATTTTCCTATTCAGTCGAATCTACCATTCCGGCCTTAAATCCGATGACTTGGAGACTATGTTTTGAATACCACATTTCGTGATCTGACATTGTTGTGAGTCGTTGTTCAAGCATTCTCGTACCGTCGTATACACTACCGCAACTGGGGTAATCAGTGGGGTTTTTTAGGCATCTAAATGTGTACAAGGGAACTCATTTCCGCTTACTTTAGGAAATAATAAGCCTCCGTATGCTCCCACGTCAAAAGAGGCAACTTTCAACTTTAAACATTTTGCCTCTTCTTGAAGATTGATGAAGACTACCATTGACGCGTACAACACGGAGTTTAAACCGTAACTTCATACGTATACACTGGATGACGGAGTTAACCCTATAAACGCCGTACAAGAACAGGAACGATACCCCACATGTTTGATGATTCTTTGACTCTCCGCATCTCAAACAATCAATAACCACATGACTTCTTCAATATTCATAGTCTCTCACAACTCCGCAATTCCCAAAATCATGCAAAGAACCTTCAACGGAACCCGGAGATTTCGCATCCCGCTTGCTAATCCCGGGCCCGGTAAATCACCCGGCACCCCGAGCCCAGACCAATAAAACCCAGTACGTCACGTGCCAAAACTACCTCATTAAGTAAATCCCTCTTAATTCCGTGTCATTTATCCGATTTTGGCATGTGAAAAAAACACAAGAAAAAAAATGACGTTTACATCTACTTTTCAAACCCATGCACCAGCGTCTGTGTTTAGTTACCCTAGCGGACGGGCGCGGTCGTAACGGTCGAGAACTAAGCGGATGAAGCTTTAGAAGGTTAGAAGGGAGCCGCGCGCGGAGAGTCTTGTTTGTCCGATACTACCGAATCTTCAATAGAGTTTTATAGACAGCTAAGGAAGCTGTCCACATGGGGTTTGTCATTAGAGATCGGATTTTTCCGTTTTTGTCTTGGTCAGGAACTTGTCTTCCGCGTTTAGTGCATTTGCCGACTTTTTGACGGAATCCCGTCTTGGGCGGCTCCCGGGTGTATGTGTTTAGGTCATGTTTGGGTGGATGTAGCGTGGTATCGCCGGCAATCATCGTCGTTAGCTTCTAGAAGTCCGCTTGGAAGTTCTAGGATAGGGTAATAGAAGACAACCCTAACGGTTATATTGGCACGGCCCTTGGGTAGATTATCACAAGGTTGTCAGATGAATCACTATTTGTGAGAAGTTTATACTCCAAAAGATCCAATCTAGTCCGTTGGGTGTCTTGCGTTCCTATTCTAATGGATCAACCGGTCTGACCCTTTCCGGTCACGTATAATTAATAATCTTCAAACAGCTTCCCAAAATAGTGTATCTGTCCCAAGCCCTACCTAAACGTCAGTTTTGAATCATGCAGAATGTTGTGTATCGCCACCTGCTTCCTATTAAAGTAGGAACTTGCGGAGACTATTGCGAACAAATGATATCTCAATACGCAGTTGAGTCACGTGAACCACTATTTGATTACTGAAAAAATTGCTTAAATATTCTACATTAAAATCAACCATACATATTTGGCTGCATTATGGTGTAAGGCCTCTTCTATCTGACATTTCGTACATGTCCTCTTCCTCCTCTTCAGGGACACCCTCTAAATCGACAGCTTGCTCTAGATCCCGAACAATGCTATCAACCTTTCCATCCTTTTCGATTCTCTGCATCCAGTCAGTATCTGACGGGGCATAGACACGAATGAGAGCCTCAGAAACTAATTCAGTCATCAACAACGCAAACAAAAGAACTAAAACAACAGCCCACCATGAAAGTTTCTGGCCAAAGTTATCCACAAATGTGTGGTATGTTTGGTACTGATCCATCGTGTTACTGAAGCCGTAACACAAGATGAACATCCAGATCCACCAAGCCGCCGTTGAGACTAAGAATACAGCCCAGGTAAGTAATGTCTTGGCGTGAACTTCCAGTACCAACAACTTGATACTAATGAACATGGCAATAGAGGTGAAAGGCGCAGAACCCATGGCATAGGCTGATGTGTCTTCAGTAAACAGTGTATCGCGATACTGTAACCACATGAAGAAATAGACCAAGGTACTTTGAGCCAAACCCAAAAGTGTCCACCCGCACCATTTCTTAAAGTTAAAAGCCGAGTTTGTCTGACCATAACTATACAGTTCCGGCACCCTCAATAATGTCTCAGGTGTCAAATCCCGATCTAGAATACCCAGGGCAATAACCGGTAAACTGGTGAAGAACACGTTGTACAAAGTCAACGTCCAGCTCTCATACAAACTAGTTCCACTGAATCCAGCCCAACCTTGGAAATATGCCTGGCTTGGGAAAAACGCAAACTCCTTCCAGAACGTTGCAAGAATGTACTTTCCCGTCCGCATGTAATTCCACCGGCCATGAACAAAAAGTAACTTTTGCAAGAACCGGAACTGTGCAAGTGCATAATCAGAGATACGAGCAGCTTGGAGTCCTTCACGGCCTGAGATACCGATGCCCACGTGAGCGGCTTGAATCATACCGATGTCGTTGGCTCCATCACCAATGGCGAGTGTCATTGAGCGCGGGACGTGGTCACGGATACGAGAGACAATTTGGGCTTTTTGGGCGGGAGAGGCACGGCAGACAATTACGGCGGAAGCGATAACTGCTAGTTCGTAGAAGAGATCGACAATGTCCATATCATCGGATTCATCAATGACGCCAAGAGTGTGTCCGTCAATAACGATAACCGAATGGGGAATAATGCCACGTGAAATATCCGACAAGGCAGATGAAATAGTATCACGGAGACTTGTAGGGGCGGTAGCATCAAGAATGTACATCTCCGAAGCAGGCACGGCAACACGAGCAGAGAGACCAATGGAAATGGCTGTCTCCCGTTTATCACCCGTGATCATCCAAACGCGAATGCCCGCACGACGGAGTTTATCAATGGTTGCGGGGACACCAGCTTGGAGTTTATCTTCAATGGCAGAAGCCCCAGCAAGTTCAAAGTCTTTCTCGAGAAGTTCACCTGCAGCATCAATTTTTTCCTGGCGTCCTTCAAGACTTGTCGTGGCAGCTTGATAGATGGATTTCCACCGAAGATAGTCCTCCTCACTAAGGAACTTCTGAGCAAACATTAACGTGCGGAGACCATCCGAGGCAAAGTCGTGAAGATGAGCAAAGGTTTTTTCAAAGATAGAGGCGGTAGAAGAGGCAATAGTCTCGTTGATAGAGTCTTTGATGACAGAAGTGTGATGGTCGAGAGATGGGCGGTTCCCAAATGATGGGGTTCGGTTGAGGGTGAGACTGTTGCGACTGCGAAGACTACTTTGGCGGCGAAGTTGTTGTTGGTCTAGACTATGACGTTCTCTTCGGTTCTGGTCGGCCGCGCGAGACATTTGTAATGCGAGATCTCGCTCCTTGAGACGATCGATAATGACGTTGTCGGCACCCTTGCAGTATACCTGTATCAACCCGTCCGGTCTACGCACAACAATCGACATACGCTTGCGATGTGAAGTGAACTCGATGACGTCAAGAACTTGGTAAGTCTCGGTAACGGTGGTTCCTTGGGGCGTGGGAATCGATAATGTAATCTGTCGAGAAGGCCGTTCAATCATCACCCAGCCAAGAGCTTGAGCTGCTTCGATAAGAGCGAGTTCATCGGGAGAGGCTGATTGGTAAATTAGTCGGCCGTCTTTATGTTCTGGGAGACAGGTGTGACAAAGAGAGAGAACGAGGAGGAATTGTCGAGCTCGTTTGGAGAAGGCTGTATCTGGGTACGCAGCGATGTATCTCAGCATATCGACCGATGTAAGAGTAGGCTGATTCGTCATGGGATCGTCAGAAGTAGTCATGGCATGAGTGAATGCCATCCCCCCGATAGACATGGCCCGGAACCGAAGGATATTCTCAGTCAATGTACCCGTCTTATCCGAAAAGACATAATTAACCTGTCCGAGATTCTCCAAGATTGTCGTCGTATTGATACCCACAGGTGTATCGGTAACCGGGTCATACATATCAATATCCCCCGCCATGAAATAGAACTGACCAATCTTGATAAGCTCCATACTGACATAAAGAGACAGCGGAATCAACACATTAAACATAGTCAAGAAGCCCACGATAATCTGCGAAATCGGCACAGAACCCGTGAAATCCCGGATATACCAAGCATACTTCTCATTCCGATTCCTTACAACCAGATATCCCACCATCAACCCCACAGCTAACAACACCACGGCAGCTACCAAGATCATAACAATATAGTTAAGTTGGTCCTGAATAGCCGGTTTCTTAGTGCGCACGTTGCGATGCGCGTTCATCCGGATCTTACATTCCTCACCCGAATTAACAACCACGCCGACCGCCTCCACGGTATTCCGTAACGTTGACCCACGGAAAATAATGTTATCCAAAGTCAACGGGGTAGTTTCCCCGTCCACCGTGACTTTTCCGTCAAAACTGTATAAATCAACATTCGGATCTTCCGTGACTATTTCCGCATCGCAGTGTTGAATGCCCTCTAACGTGGTACAATGCTCTGCTAACAACGGACAAGCAAAGCGACTCTTTAGATTCGTTTCGCCGTCTAACGCCATGGTTTCCACATATGCTATCCCGTTGGGTCCAGTAGCGTGTAACAAGACCATATCAGCGGGGACTTGTCCATCTCTTTCCAATCTCACGATATCACCAACTTTGAGATTCTCCCATGCAACAGCCTCCCATTCACTCGTCAACGGAATCGCCTCACTCTGGCCCGCTAACGGTGTCAACTCTTTCATATCGACTTCCTCCCCTTTCTTATCCCGCTTAAATCGGAAATGTCTCCTCTTCTTCCGACCTTCCCAGCCAAGAACATAGGCTACACTTCGATTCTCAACTTTATCCAATAAATACCTCCGATAATCATCAAACCCCTCCTTCAACATGGAAAAGGTAACAAACACGCCCAACGGCGCAATAGTGGTATACCTCCCCACCGTCGACAAATTCGGAATCATTTGTAAAACCCCCATAATCAAAAAATAGAAATTCGCAAGCTTCGTGAACTGGAAATACAGCTGTTTCGGTAGGAAACTCCACACTGTATACCGACTACTCCGGATATAATTCCCCAAATACCCCGTCTCTTTATGCCCCGCAAGGACTCGTCGCGAGTCGATTTGTTCCGCTGGTGATATCCCCAAGTTAATCCGACGACCGTCCGGCGACGAGGGCAACGGCCTCATGCGTAGGACGGTATATAGTAAGAATTCAGTATATAGCGCATCGTATATCCTGTCGAGAATGGGTTCTTTCGTGGAAAGATGTGAAGAGGACCGGACAGGTCCCTTGGTCGAGGCCATTGGAAATGTTAATCGGACATGTAAAAAAAAGGAAAGAAGGAGATGATTTCTTTATTTCGTAAATGTCTGTAGTACATAACTAGCTCTATCGGTCGGTCGGTCAGACCAAGGTAAGCTCCAAAAGCGTCGTCATAACTTAGTAAACGCTGTCAATACCGCCAATCCCTTCCGCTATTCCAGTAAGCACAACCCAGCCCAAAGCGTGGCTTAGCAAAAAATCCGAATCCGTCATCCACCAATACGACCCGCCCGTTCCTCACGTGTTTCGTGCACAGAAAAAAAGAAAAAACTCTCCATGACGCCCGACTCTGCCCCGATAATTTATACTTGATATACTGTACTATCAAGGTGAATTGCGTAAGCTACTATCAACTGCAGGCGTAGGAATGGAGCTAGTTAGATGACATCACTAATATCGCGCTAATGGGGAAAGACTAAAAGTAGTTTCCAAAGATAGACCATTGGACTCGATCGATGGTTGTCCGTCACACAAGACTCGATATGAACGAAAAAGGAAAATATATATTTACCCACTAACCCAGACAAACAAAGAGAATAAGAGAAACAAAAAAAAAGGAAGCTCCAAACTAAACACACGAATAGAATCAAAGAACAAAAAGAGAAAGAACAAAAAAAAGAATCCAACACGCACCCAAAATAGACAGGAAAATCACAAAGCCAATACCCAAAACAAGCTTGACCTAATCCAAACCAAGCCAAGCCAAGCCAATACCATCTTCCTCCAACAAGCCAAGATCTGCGCCCGCGCCGTCCGTCATCATCCATCGTCGTCATGCTTTTCAGTCGTCACACACCTACTGCACCATATGCATGGACGTCTGTACTTCTGGAGACAAACTGTTGTGATTATGTGTCTCGCCACCGTCAAACGCCACCAAATGGGTCATGTCGAGTTCGCCCGTGTTCTCAGCAAATACCACGGATACATCATGACCATCGTGAATAGGCAAGGTCATGGTGTTTCCCTTTCCAAACATGTCGGCCATGCCTGCGCCATCATCTGACACAGCACATGACGAGTCTGCTGCGCCAGAGTACATGTCTGCGCTGGCTGGTCTCATCATGCCGAGTTGGGGACTGTTGTCGACAATGGCTGAATCGGCAACTGGTGATGTGGCATAGGGAAGCGGTGACATGGCTGAGGACATGGTTGTGGGGTTAACCATGGGAGACAAGAAGGAGGTCTGGAACGGCGTGCTAACAGGAAGTGGTGTTGGTTCACCACCCGGTGGTGCAAAGTAGTTGGGGCTGTTAAAGTCGGCTGGTGAGGCGGTTGTCGCAGACATTGGGTATTGACGCATATCAAGACCAAAGCCTGCTTGTGTGTCGATTCTCAGGCCAGGACCAAGGTTAGATGGTTGTTGAGGAACGGGCGCATAAAGCTGAGGTGGACCAGCAGGCGCCGGCGATGCCATGGTGGGTGTTGATGGGTCACCTGGCTGTTGAATATAAAAGGACGGCATAGGCTGTTGAAACATTGAAAAGTCGACAGCCATAGGCACTGAACGCGAACGCTGGCGCTTATGTCCGGGACCGGGCCGCATGGATTGAGCCATGGGGTTAATTCCCCAGGTCTCCTGGAACATGCCGACATGTGGCTGTGGAGCCATGAAATTGGGCTGTGAAGAAGGTCTCGGGATAGGCGACACTGGAGCGGAAACGGCAAGGGTGGCACCAGTAGGGTCGAACATGTGTTGATGGGCATGACGACTCTTGAATGAATCGAGAGATACGAGCTTGGCAAGTTGACTGGTTAGAACCTTGGCGTTACCTGCCAGACGATGGGTCAAACATTGAGTAGCTTGTTTGTCTTCGGTGAAATCAAGGCAGTTGATGAAGCCCTGGGTGACGGCGGTTTGGTCCATGAAGAAGAATGGTGGGTTGGTAAGCTCGATGACGATGCCCGAGGGTTGATTAGGATCCAGCTCACTACTCTCGAGGTAAATGTTCTTGATGTATGAGAAGGGATACTCAATCTTGTATCCAGCTTGCTCGTTGTTAATGTAATACGTCATAGTACATTTGTCGGGCGAGTAAAAGACAACGAGATCCATAGTGTTTTGACCAACACGCGTCCACTTTCCAATACTGAGAGCACGACAAGTAAAGTGTTGGATAAGAACCTTGGAAGCAGATTGGTCACCGGGCATGAACATGTTGTTTCCGTAAGGGTAGAGACCTGAACGGCCGAGGAATGATCCACCAATGCCCTTTCCAGACTCCATGGCCTGCATGGCTAGATAGTGGCGCATGGATTCGGGGATAGCTTCAATATCCTCACCATTTTCCAGACTCTTCTTGGCCAGAAGCTTGATCTTGGCTCGTCTATAATGGGTTAGTATGGGTTAGTGTATGTCTCAAAAGACAATGAATTCTTGACAAAGCAACTAACCTATTCTGAAACCAAATCTGAACGGACCGCTCCGTCATGTTGATCTCATCGGCTATCCGATCTCTCACAGCAGCAGTCGGGGTAGGATTCTTATTGAACTCAAGTTCAAGAGTTGAAAGCTGTTCGGGGGTAGCGCGTTGACGTTTCTGATTCTTTTGCTGCTGAGTGAGAGTACTCTTTCGCGGCGGACGCTTTGAGAGATTTGACTGTTGCATTGTTCCGTTGGGACTACTGGCCATATTGGTGGGGGTAGAACCTCCGGGACTAGGTGGGCCCATGTTACCAACGGAAGGCGGAGGTGCCATTAGTGAAGGCGCGGTTTGCTGTTCCATAGTGGTTGTCATGATTGCTGATTTGTTGTCGTGTGATTCTTGATCAAGGAAGTCTCGAGGATAGCCTCCGATGAAGTCTGTCATGGAGAACTAAGTGATGAATGTATTTGAACTGAAGAGTTGTTCAGAAAGTAAGGAGCGTGTCTGGAAGATACCAGATGGTCGTTATTGAGTAGTCGTCAAGTAAGTGAGTTCCTATGAAGATATTCAAAAGGAAGTTGTAGAGAAGTATGATTTCAGTCTCAGGCGATAATATAGAAAGGAACGTGGTAGATTGGATGCAATTATTAGCTGCCACTTTGTACTGTAGCGTAGTTGATATTCAAAAGAGCGTAAAGTTGTGATGTTGACGGCGTTTCTGGTAATCCGTATAATTAAGTCGTGGTAAGTATCCAGAGAAGCCAAAAAAAGAGTGTATTGTAGAGATCGTGTAGTTATAGTAAACAACAAAGAGCGTGTTATATGAAGAAGAATGATTCTTCAAGGTCGATAAAGAGAGTGTAATGGCGAAGTAATTAAGAAACAAACGCCTATTCGACACGAACAAAAAAAAACGAAAAAAAAAAGACTAGAAAAACAAAATCAAAATAGTTAAAGGAAAGAAAAAGAAAAGAAGAAAGAAAAAGAAAAAAAGGTAACAAGAACAGACTAATCGTTGAATCTGAAGATGTGCAAGGAACCAAAGGGAAAATAAGTTTTTAAGAAAGAAAAAATAGGAAAGAAAAATGTAAGAGAGGTAACCTTTACGGGAAAGAACGAAAAAAAAAGGATTCATACAGTGGACACAAAACAAAAGTCAATGTGAATTGTACTTTGACTATGATTTATGCTTTAACTTACGTGGGTTTCTTCGTTTTTTGAATAGAAAGAGAAGGAGAAGATACTTGGTCTCTTACTTAGAGTTCACTTGGTGGTCTTTGAACAAGTCTCGTTGTAAGTTTTGACCTTAATTGTCTAGTATAGTTATGACCTGGTTGTCCCAGATCCCAGTATATTCCAAGTCTGTGAGGTTCCAAGCTCGACCATTATCCGTTCCATTCAGAGAGAATACTCGTTCAAAGAGTCATAAACTCGGAGTCTTTTCAAAAATCTACCTTGCATATGTAAGTTACTCCATGTCCATGTGTAGCCTTCATGCAGGTACATACATACGCACCTTCAGCCATCTACGCAACCACCACACACACGCATTAAAAGATTCACTTGTTGGTTATATGTAACGAAACTTACGCCGCTTACTACCTTACAAAGAGACCCTTGCCGCCCGGACATGTTGGAGGAATGAACCAACGAGACGGGTGAGCTTTTTTCCCCTCCATTTGTGGTGCTTTCTTAGCTCTAAGCCCCCACAAGAGTTTGGAGAGTATCTACATACGTACATATAGTAGTCTTTGTGTTCCCACCAATCAACCCAAAGAACTTGACAATCATCATAGCCACATATCATCTTTACACTCAGCTTCAACTACATGTAACCTACCCTCTTCCTTCAAATTCTCACCTACCCAAAGTCATCAGAAGCTCGTCTCGTTTTATCCATCTTGTCTTCTTCTCTCCTTCTCTCCAAGTAATTGGTCCGTGCAAGACACCACCCAGAACCTACAAAAAAACAAGCAAGGCTCAAATAGCCGACTGATTCGATTCTTCCTGTCGTGACCGATGCCCGTTGGCCCCTGCCAACGGTCCCATCACCACGACCGGCTGCTCGGCCACCCCCTGGGGTAGCCCAGCAGCCTGTCCCAGCATGGCTG
>LCZG01000148.1:21461-36837 GCA_001483325.1 Huntiella savannae
CGTCCGCTGGCACCTGGCAGCCACGCCCAGCCTCCGGCCTCGGGACGTGGCCCATGGTATATAGGCCTACGCCCCCTCTCCTAGCATAGATACCTAGATACTCTAATAGACCATCTCTCGTACATCATATCTCACAGACACAACAATTCTCCAAGAATCAATTATAGGCTACAGGTGCAGCGTATACAGCCCCACTTTCACCCCTGTTCGAATCCTCTGATCCGTGGGATGAAGTACGATTAAAGACTTATCACGAGGCTTCGAGTCCGTTTTGAATTTGAGTTTCGAGTTGTTCAGTTGTTCATCGCCGACAATGTCTACCGACGACGGGATTTCCGCGGTTGTAAGTTTTTTTGACTTCATCTTGACGATACAAAACTAACTAGTCAGGTCCGCACAATCACGGCCCCTCTACAAACTTACAGCACCATCGCAGCCGACTACATCGACGCTCACGTCGACGCAGCCGCAACAACACTCCGCACAACCCTCTCTTCCTCCCCATGGCTCCCCTCTTCCATCCGGCCATCCGCCCCGGCTCCTCCTCCAATCTCCAGCGACCTTCCATCCTCGATAATCGAAAACATCCAAGAATGGCTCTATAAGCACCGCGTCGCTATCGCCGCCACGGTCCTCGTAACCGGCACCGTAGCCTATAAATCCTACCGCCGGACCGCCACAGCCCGGAAAGTTCGCCGGGCGAAACGCGCAGCGAATAACGGGCGGATTCAGGTCGTTGTTGTGGCGGGGAGTCCGACGTTGCCTTTGACGAGGGTTCTTGCGTTGGATTTGGAACGGAAGGGGTTTATTGTTTTTGTGGTTTGTAATGGACCTTCGGATGAGTTGCTTCTTCAGAGGATGGCGAGACCCGATATTAGACCGTTGCCGTTGGATATCACGGATCCGCCGAGAGCTGGGTTGAGTATTGAGCGGTTTGCTAGTTACCTACAGTCGAGACATTCACCCGGGCCGACTGTCTCGCCCAATCATATCTCGCTGAAGGCGGTTCTGTTGGTCCCGAGTGTCAGTTATCAGACTTCTCCTATTGCGACGATTCCCCCATCGGCTTTCCACGACCTATTCAATACGCACCTTCTCCATCCGATTTTAACAATCCAGGCTTTCCTGCCTTTGTTAACGGCCCGGTTGACCCCTGCCGGAGAGAAATGGACCCCACCAAAGGTCCTTGTTTTCACACCCAGTATCATCTCCTCCATCAACCCACCATTCCACGCCCCCGAAGCGACCGTGTGCTCCGCCCTCGCCGCCTTTACCGAGGTTCTCACCGGGGAACTTCGCCCATTAGGCATCCCAGTGACGCATCTCATGCTAGGTACCTTCGACTTCAGCTCGTTCAGCCCCAGTCGCATCTCCCAACCGCAAGGCCTAACTAACAAGGAAAACGGCGATGCTACCTCTTGGCCAGAAGGTGCCCGGGCAGCTTATGAGCGGAACTACCAGGCTTCTTCCGACTCTGCTATTTCCGGTGGCCGGATTAAGGGGATGAAGGGTAGTTCACTTCGGTCTCTTCACAACGCCGTCTTTGACGTGATCGATGGGGACCTTCGCTGTGACTCGGTGAGGGTTGGTCTTGGTGCTGATGTGTATGGCTTTGTGGGTAAGTGGGTTCCTCGTGGTCTTGTCACGTGGATGATGGGGGTTCGTCGGGTTGACGAGTTGAGTGTTTGGACTGCAGAAGGAGAACGTGAAGGTCCTGTTAGAGGAGTTGAACAGGAAGAGGAAGAGGAGATTAAGGAGCGGGGCATTCTTATGGAGGATATGGATTTGGAAGGGAGTAAAGAGTTTATTAGTGTGCCAGAGGAGGTTTCGAATGTGTGGAAGCATTAAGCGATTCGCTTGGGCTGGAATTTGTTGGATTGCCGCGTTGATGATAGGTCTTCTTTTGTAGAAATCTACATACATACATAATGAATAACGATATCTCCCCTCCGTTAATGAGTACCTCTCCCTCTGTAACCACCACCTCCACGTCCTCTCCATGTTCCTCTTCCTCTACCACGTCCTCTATGATGAAATCCGCCACGTCCACCTTCTTCCCCTCTGTCGTAACCACCCGTATATCTCTCTCCACCCGCCGCAACTTCCCGCTCCATTTCCGCCCTCCGCACCGCCGCCGCCTCTTCATCCAAAACCCTCTTTTCCTCCATCCGCATAGGCCGTTCCAAAATCCCCGTCCACCGTGGGTGAACGCCCCGCTCACATTTCCTTCCATCAGGACAGAACCCCACCAAGTAAAACTCGCAAATCCGTCTCCGTAAATGTCTCTTGGCACAATGCGGACCCAACGGACAAAACCCTCTTTCATAGTGTGGACAGGGAACCATGCGTTTAGCAGGGTCAATGTGTAAATAAAGACATTCCTCCCCGTTACTACAGAAGCCGTTTCTCGAGAAAAAGTTGCACTCGGGCATTTTACGGAGATTGAACTCGTGGAGGAATTCGCAGCCTTCGCCCTTCTTGCAGAGACCGCGTAGCCAATGTTTACAGACGAGGGAATTCAGACCGCCGGTGGGGCCGGACGGGCGGGAAGACGGCGTGCTCACGTGTCGGTGGAGACATTTCGTGCCGGAGGGGCAAGTTCCTGAGGCGTACGCGGCGCAGATGGGGCGGTTTGGTGAGAGGCCGTGGTGGTGGGTTGCGAGGAGGAAGGGGGTAAATGTGAAGGAGTATGGCGGGGCGGTGTTGGTGAGGATTTTGGAGGCGATTTCCGCTAGTGGCGGGTCGGGAAGGGTGGCTTCGTTTGGCATTTTTAGTCGTGATGTTTGGTTATTTTGGTTGGATGTTGGTTGTTTGACGATGTTGAACTCTGGAACTCTTGTCGCGAAAGATGGTTGCTTATCCTGGTTAGACTTTATCGATAAGGGGTTGGGTTAGACGGGCATGTGTAAGTAACCCTAACAATCACGATCGAATATCACGGATGATGACGTCAGGAAATTAAGTTTGACCGTAAACAAAAATGGAGCAAATGGGTTTGGATTTTCGAATATGGGTCTCTAGAACGACATGGTTACCCAGAGAATATAGATTTCATGATGAAACTCGAGTTCAAAAATCAAACAACAGCAAGCTAAATTGTCGAGGGAACGACGGCGCTACCAGTTGTCTGTTACAAGTCCATTTTGGTGTGATGTCGACGGCTTTTCGCTAATCCATTCCGCCCGATACACCCATATCTATAACTTGATGGCACTATATAATCCACAACCATGTGATTACTATTCACGAGATCCTCCATTATCCAGAAGCTTCAGCTATAGCGTGGGGGTGAACACCGCATCCAAAATGGATCCAAGGAGCCCGCCCGGACTGAAGATCACAAGTATCACTGCCAAGTCTATAAAACACCATTTTAATGTTCACTAATCATCTCCGTCCCACGTCGTATTCTCTCCGTCCTTTCATCCTTAGCTGGCTTTGGAAATCCCACAACAGCCAAGCTGAGTTAATCATTCTTCTCCAAGGGGTGCTCCCGTGGACGTCACTGCCCATGAAGATAGGAAAATGACAACTCACCTCATCTAACAAGCCAACAGTGGGATTCATCCTTTCGTATACCCGACAAGCCCTTGATAAGGCTATTTACACAAAGGAAATCCTACTACTAACAGGACCCATTGTATCCCCATCCTGTCAGGCCGTGAACAAAGTAACCCCACCCCTTCCTACTATAATCTACCCAATATACCGTGTATCAAGCCACATTGAGGCAGCCCGAGTAGCTGGTAGAAACTTCATGCATACACATGGGCACAAATGACAACTCACGGGATTTTCATCAGCCCAGTCGAGGGAATGATCCTGTAGGCAGTGCCACACGCTGACCACAGAGTTTATTCTGGCGGATGCTGACATATCGAGAGGGATTGGATTGTTCTACATTGTTCGACGAGACACACGGAGATTCTTGAACGGTCCATGCAGGCTCTGATGCAGAATGGGCAGGGTACCGTAAATCTTACATGTTGGATTCTGATCCCTACTGTGGACTGTCAGTTTTAGCTGACTCTTAAAAAATCTAACTACAGCAAGGGAGTTGGCGGTGAAACCGATGTGACCAGTGGGTGAATTCCATTGCTGCAATTGATGAACCAAGCCATACCACAAGAAGATTAAAAGGAACTCATGATATTGATTGTATTATGCAACCTGGATGCAGAGACGTCCTACATGACTAGATGCTCAAGATTACTATTCTTGCAACTCCTCCATCTTGTTCACCATAGCACTATGTCCCGCAACAATCAAACTCTCCTCCGGAACTGAAGAATCCCAACTACCCATCCAGAAGAACAAGCCCCCTAGCTTTTGCTCAGCCGCCCACTTTGCCTTGGTCTCCACAACCCACTTAGAATCATAGCAAATAATTGCGTTTTTCCCCGATTTCACCCAACTGCACACATGCTCTGTATCATCTACATGGCCTTTCTCGGTCGTGATGATATGCCGGTAGAAAGCATGTCTTTCGTCTTGATAGCGTGTACCCAGAGTTTTGGTGTTGTAGTAGCGCCCTAGAAGAGGAATACCGAGCAAGATTTTACTGGACGGGAAGCCTGTTGATAGGACAGCGTTTACACCACCAGACACCGATTGCAGAGGGAAAGATGTAGACTCGGATGTGGTGGAAGTTTGCCCATATGAAGGAGCCGAAGAGGTGGCGTCCTGGTAACTGGGGGGTGCAACTGACGTATTTGGAGATGATCCCCCAAATAACGGAGCTGGATGAACCGCGACAAACCCTGCCGGTGACCGGAAATCAAAAGTCTGGTACTGAAACAAATCAACCGCCTTCCCAAACCTCGCCATATCCATAATCTCCCAAAAGTCCGTTTTGGCAGTTAACCGCACAGACAAGATATAATTCTCAGCCTCAAAAGCCACTTTAAGTTCCTCAAGCAACATGACGTAGTCCTGCGCTTGTGTCACGTCGTTCAGGTGTTCCCACATAACTGACAAGGTTAGCTAGGACCCATTGACAAGGGGATAATACAACTTACTGTCAATACCGTCGAAATCGTGGAAGTCGAGGGTTCCGAGAACGCTGTTGATGAGGTTTTGACGTTTGGACGGATCGCTGATGGTTTCGTGGAAATTTTCTTGGAATTCGGGACCGGCAAGACAGAGGAGGACGCGGAGGGATTCATTTTGCTGTTTGGCGAGTTGGAAGTCGCGGATACAGTCACGATGGACGTCGACTTCTTCTTCGGGGCCACCTTCGTCGTATACGAACTACAGAGAATTAGTAGGGGCAACAAAAAGAATGACACAGGTACACTCACAAACAAGTTGCCGTCGGAATCAACGTCCGTAAACCAGTAAATCCCAAGGTTCACATGTTCGTAGGGAAGACTCAGTGGAGACCCACCAAAGACGATTTCCCGGGGGAAGTAGTAGACAGAACTGATAGGAGCGGCACTGCTACTGAGGATAGCCTTACGAGTTCGCCGTTTCTCCGCAAGTATCAGGCGGGAATCAGCTATAGGGCTGGCGGGAGGTGAGGGCTGTGCGTTTGACATATTGGCAATAGATTCAAAGAACAATGGCCCAGCTGCTCGTTCAGTCCCACAGAAACCCTCGCCATCATCATATATATACCATCTGCCAACGGCACCTAAATTGAGGCCTTCTCCGTATCTCCGGAAATCCTGTCCAACTTGAAGAAGGTCCAACAGAGATCACCTTTAAAGCAATATCCCACCATCTATAGCTCTTCCGCCTGACGTCATATCTTCAGCTCGGCTATCCAAACCCTCTATGCTGCATGGCCGCCAGACGTGGAACTTTCCTCTATGTGGAGCCCACAGGTCTAGCCGAATCCTTCTACTGGTGATCTCGCAAGCACGCGAATGGGATGCAACACTATTGGTCTCACCGCCGTCATTATCTTCATCAGTCGTGATGGGATGAGGGGAAATTTCCCACGAGGGTCATCCCGGTTTCAATGGATGTTATCACCCGTCGTTGCACCAACGACTGTTCCGGGACCGGGTGAATACACCCCGACGGTGACAGGTCATTACGCACTAGGGACACTTAAAGCCATACTCTCGGACACGTCCCCCACGCTTCCTTCATCCTCTGTGCATGAACCCCATAATTCCTGGCCACGTCAGTGGAGGACCGAGGTGACAAAGGATCAGGGAAGTCTGGAACTAACCAAAATACAACTTCAGATGAACTGTTGGCGCAACTTGACGTCATGGGCGTCGAGTCTTTGACGCCAGCGAGTAGTCGGCATTGAGAGGGGTAGTAGTGCATTGTGATAACCCATGGGATACATGTCAGGCCGTCATGCATCCGGTTGTTCGGTGCCTAACTAGGAGGGCGTCATGAGCCTGAGCTGACAGGTTTGATGGCGTCATGCCCTTTTGAGTCAATCAAGTCCGGATAAGCGACTTTTCGTCTTCATGACATCGAATGTTTTAGGAACGATTGCTTTTATTTTAGTGTCCGTGGTATGTTCACGGCCCTGCCGGCATATGCGTATGCATTGTATTATCTTGCATTGTTCTTTTTTACAGGGAGACGGTCGAACCCCGCCATATAGACCCCGTGTAGTTTAAAAAGTTAACCCTAAACCAAATCTCAGAACTGTTGACCCCAAACATAGTCCGGCTACCCCCCACGAACGTTGATTTATTTCGACACCCACGAAGATAGATGTCAAAATTTTGCGGGAAGGTTTAACAGTACATGAATCGTCAAGCCCCCCTGATGTTCGTCCCTAAGTTGGTCATAGGAGGGCTCCTTGGCGAAATGCACTCGTATCTCCTCACCTCTCGGGACTGGCCAAAAGGACGACACCTTTGTGATCAGACGCGCAGGGTGAGGTCGTAGTATTGATAGTTAGCGCTGTTCAGGTAGACGATAAATAGAACAACAACAACAACTACCCCCACGGACGGCCTAGGACCAACTCCCAGTCGCTGCTGCCTCCGCCCCGGTGCAGACGATGATACTACACAACCAAAAACAACTCCATATCTGACTTCGAACCTTTCAAGACCATACCAGCTAGTTGCTTGTAAAAAGGGTGTCCTAAGTATTGCGGCTTGTTGGGCTGATTTGTGTTGCCCTGTGGTATCGACAATTGCTAAAAGCGGGGTGTTATCAGGAGCTCGTGCAGCTAGGGTTAGGGTATATCGGATCACTTGAGTTAGAGCGTGGGTGGGGCATTCAACGTTGAAGAACATGGCGCTGATATGTTCTAGGGCCTATCCCGCAGCATATCCTGGGGCATGCTAAGAGTAATTATGCAGTCTTCTTTCACTTGGGGGATAGCAGAAACTGTCCAAACGTCACGAAATCTATGTATTGATGTTCAAACTACCAGTCAACATTACCTTACCCTTACAACATGTCCGATTCATGTTTTAGTAGATATCGTCAGTTGTAACACGTCTAGTTCTGCAGATACACCGTGATGGACTGTGTTGCACACATATGTTGTAAGATATTACGATGATGGGAGCGGCTTGATTTGGAAATAATAACGTCATTCTTCTAACCCTTTCTTTCTATCTTCAACGAGTCACGTCGCCCACGACAAACACACGAGAGTTACCCCATTTACCAAAAGTGGACCGGGCGTGGGCCCTCTTCGTAACTGGTGTAACCATCTTGTGATGGCCTTCGAAAACATAACATGTGTCTTGCCCTCTTCGTCACCAGACATCATCTCCCGTGACTATTTGACAGTGACCGCCCCATTAGACACTCCTTGTAGAAAGAACCCAAAATGTATTCATTGCAGCCAAATCAGTTTTTCCCAAAATCTCGCCCGCTAGAACCATCATCAATGGAGGATGATAGTTCGAAACGATGACGGATGATCTTTGTACACGTTATTTCCCAAGTATGGGCGGGGAACAGGCTTCCCCTTCTTCCGGCGTGTAGCTTTGGGCTGGCGCTTTTGTCGTTTGGCCATGCCAACCTGCCTGTTACCTAGAATTGCCCTGCGTTTACCCTGGGGCTTCGCCGACTCCAGACTTTCACTCCGCTTTCGTTTTGACGCACGCGTGGGTTCGATAGAATTCGGGGTAGGTGTCTTCGCTGCTACTTGAGCCGAGTGCCTGGATCCGGCGACCGTGGTGAACTTTGTTACTTTCAACATCTCTCTCAAGCGCTCGTGCAGTCGAGGCCGTTTGAATTTGACAGCACGTTTCCTCCAGAGCACGATATTCCGAAGGCGGTAAGCGTTTGACCTAGTCCGCCTTTGAATTTCGATTCGGCATCTGTTGAAAACTCCGCGGGACAGTAATGGGCAGACAATGCTAGGTCCCCGTACTCTCAAAAAACCGACACGTCGAGCGTGAACGGCATCACCACCATGAACAACTGCTGGCGGGTTAAACGGTTCAACGATGAGTGAATGGCGAGGTCCGTCGTGTGCGACGGCTATAGGAACTACTAAACAGGTAGAGGTGATAGGGTATAGCTTAGAATCAGGAGATGCTTGAGATTGCTCACTTGGTTGGATAGGCCTGGCTCTGGCTCGAATAACGAGATTACGATCAGAAATATCAGTCAACAATCTCGTCGGAAAGCCAATTTGTCGTGAAAAAGAAATTCGTTTACATGGTGGAGTGAGAGCGTGTAATATTCTACACAGGGGCCGACTCTTCCGGTAAACACCAGGCCATATTGCCCATCCACCCCAGTGCGCCCAGGACCAACTAGGTAAGTCACTATTGGGCTGATAGTCGTCACCTCGGAGATACCAAGTAAGAGCACGGTGTATGGAACGAGTGGGAACCCCAAGAACATGCTCAATCCCTCGAGTTTTTAGAAGACCAGCAATTGCGTCAAGTTTATCTGAGGGCATGGAGAGGTGACGCCTAGAGAACCTTTCGATGAGGTCATAAGCTGACTTCTTTTGTGCCATCGCACATGTAGGGCGACACTCGGGTATCTTCGCCATTTCTGCATGATGATATGCAACCATGGGGCAATTAATATGCCACAGTACAGTCGAATCAGTGAAATAGAGTCTACGAGGAGAAAGATATTCCTCCTGCATTGTCCACCCACGCCAACGCCAATCCGGATTCCCACTAATTGAATGTGGCATTCCCTGTAGAGTTGCCCAACATCGATTACCCGGTTCTTCCAGTTCTCCGTCGAAGTCGTGCGTGTAACCAGGGAGTCCAGAGTGTATGTTCTCAGTGAGAGCACAAATCAAGGTCAAGTAAGAGTTGGCGTAAATATCTCCCATTGCATGAATCTGTTCCGCTTTCTCTTTTGTGTCGCCCTGCATTATGCAATAGCGATCGATCCAGATGTATGGAATTTCGAGAAGCCGGGCCATGGTCATACAGTCGTACAAAGTTTTGGACATGGTCTGCGGGGACAATGACCCAGGAGCGGCAAAAAAGGACTTGGTTTCCTTGGTGAGCATGTTCTTATCCTGATTGTCGCATCTGTAACTAATCGCAGAGTATTGCACATGTTCGTTTCCGATATCCACAACGCATTTCTGGTTAACGTCAATGAGTCGGAAGGATTGGGGATACTCTAAATGTATTTGTTAGTCTCCTGTTTACGGCCTATCAAATCTCTACTTACCAGATGTTTGCTGGAGATTCTCGTCGGGGTAAATTTGGAACTGAACCTGTATTTGTCGTTTGAGAAACCCAGGATTACATCGATCGATTTCGTAGTGTAGTAGTGTCGGTTCATTTGTAAAATCCTTGTCTGATAGATGTAATTTCCTCCACCGCTCTTCTTCAACCACTTCACCTCCCACCTGTATCTCGTCCAATCCAAAACAGACCGCCAATGGAATAAGATTTTGGTAGTGTGCACCCAACCCCAACACAGGGTGATCTGATTCAGGCCTAATCTCGATTTGGCGAAGTCTTACCTTTCTGTCGGCTGGTATGACAGAAACGATAGACCGTGCCAACTTAAAGCAGATGGGACAACCGGGTGAAAACCCGATGTTTCTAAGTCCGACCCCGTCGGTATTGTCGATCGTAGTTGGACATGGATCAAGTCCACTTTCGTCAAACGTCACTGGTGTATTCTGTAACCGTTGGATGTCATCATCTTGCAACGACCACCATCCAGGGTTGTTCATAGTGTAAACATGTGAAGTTATATCGTACTCGCCCACCGGTAGAGTACGCCAACAGTCCTCGCAGTCGTTAACAACCATCAGAGCGACGAATATTTCAGCGCACGATTCACACCAATTTCGATTGATGGCCATCTTGTCAACGACTCGCCGCTTGAATTGTGCGCATGACTCTCTTCCACCGCTTTCAATATTGTTGTGAACGACTCCATCAGTGTTCTATGTTGGTCAGTACCACAGTACTACTATGATTATGTGCGTTTACCATTAGGCGCGGCAAACATACCTCTGCAGTGTCAATAAAGGAAAGGGCGTTGTGTCTCAAGAAATTGTTCGGACCAAGGAATATGACTCGAAACATTTGACTTATAATTCAAATTAATGAACATGTAAACCGGGTGTATGCTGAGGTCGATTGAACCGATTTCAATTATCACAGAATCAAAAGCAGCCCAAATCCCCGCATCAAGGTCCTTTGAGGCAATTCCAGCATAAGCGGCTCATCTACATCACTTTGCATAATCAATTCAAATTCCACCAATCATTCTAGCATCATGCGTGATAGATAAACCCAGTGGAGAGTTTACGCGCGCCTAAATATTCAATCAAGGGGAGGCCTCACATCAAGAATACTCGCGTCATTCGCACGTGATATCTGAACTGGATCACACTGTCGAAATGTCGTATGTATCTACTCTTGTGTCTCGAAGTCGTACCCACTCTGATGAATGAAATCGACAATTGACAGGCCCTAAGTTCTTCCGGTAGCTTTATATGGGGTTACCTCTGTGTCTCGTCACGGAAAATATCAATCATGGAGAAAGTCGGATTTACACTACTCGGGCTTTACATCATGTAACGTGGTTCAACGATTCGCCCAACGGAATAGTCGAGCTCTATGCAATGCTCTATACAATGCTCTATACCCACGAGTTGGAGCTACCTTTATATCCTGTTGGCGTTTTGGGGGGTATACCAGTACCACTGCGCGAAAAAGATGCATCCTTTGGTCTTGTTATGGGTTTTGTCAAACTGGGTATAGAGATGTGTTACATCGCAGAGTCACGTGACCAATTCCTACACGTGATCTTCCAATATGAGATGCGGGATTATGTTACTGAGATACATCCTTGTTCATATCTTCTTCTCTTACTCTTCTAGATAGACAACTGATATAATAATACCTGAACTACAATATACCACTATCTTGACCTCTTCACAATACTCTAACGTCCACGACGACCCTCACACTTTGGCAGGTTTCTGCGACATCAGCGATTATAAGGCCGCGATATCTATTGCCCAACACCACCCCTGACTAGCACCAACCCTAACTGGGACCTTTAGACAGGGTACAATCTGACGCATGTGCATCATGATCCGAAGCGTTAGCGGAGCCCTGAAGCCAATAAAAGAACTATTCCGTACTCAAAACTACCGACTAACAGTCTCTGTTTCGTTAAATGCGGCTTGGGGTTGATATCTTGCATGATTAAATGACATGATTCCAAGTCTCACTGTTCACTGTCACGTGATGCACGACGGGTGTGTGATTGATGTCCATTATATCTCTACACGACCCTAAAAGAACCTGGTTCGCGAGTCGATGACGAATGTGTGCAGAGTTGAATGGAATTGAATTGAATTGTTCTGTTTGTAGCCTATTAGCTGGACTAGGTCCTCTTTTTACAGGCCGAGAGACGGTTCAACCCCGCCATATAGACCCCGTGTGGTTTTAATTGCTAACCCTGATCAAACCTTCAAGCGCTGCCTTGCTACCCCCCACGGACGCCCTAAGATCAACTTCCGTCGCTGCTGCCATCTTCTCTCCGGTGCAAATGACGACACCACAAAAGGTGCCGCAATGGGCAAAGGTCTACACCTGCTCGCCCGGCCTCATAGGTATATAGATACAAAGGACATCTCACTCAAACTAACTGCTCCCATCAAAAACGAAGAAAACAAAAGGTTCATGAAATGTGACATGAGCTAAAAAACAGAAAAGAAGATACGGCTTGTGATATAGTGCGTAGAGGAGGTGACCAAGCGGCTTTGGAGCGCTTCTCCGGCTGTGTCACAAGTTGTTTCCCGCCTTCGGGGCTCAGCAGTTTCAGAAAATGTGATTGTGGCCAGGGACGAGGCAAGTTCTTGCAGGTCCACGGGGGTGTTGGATCTGTGCCGTCACCGCATCTAGGGCAGGACAAAACAGCGTTGTAGTGTTTGAAGGTTATATGGCATGTCTTTACCACCGTCAACCTGGCCGTCGTCACTGTCCCCGCCTACTTCAACGACTCTCAGCATGATCAGACATGACAGCAAGAATCACTGCAATCACGTGGCGAGGACCTTCCGGGACGGGCTTTTGGCGGGGTCTGGGCAAGACGTAGAGGGTGCGTTGTTGGTTATTCTTAATCATCGGTTGTTGTCGGTACCAGGACTTGAACTTTCCGAGAGTCTCGTCTTTGAGCCAGTGTGTTACCGTGGCCTGGGACATCTATGGTGCCTCTTGCGGGACCCCAGCCGACTAGGCGAGATTATCAGTTGTCTTATTGCTAGCGCAGTAGGCATGCACCGGGTGTTGGCTTGACGCATGAGGAGTTGATTTTGTCTAATCGTCATGGATGTCGTTGTTTCGGGCGTATTGGGGGCATTTGTCGGCAGCGGGCTTGTCTTTACAAATGGGGCAGCAGACTGAGCAAAGGCAACCTTCTTCTTGATATTGTTAGCGTTTTCCCACTACCCGCTGGTGGTCCGACGTCTTGTGTGACGAGGAACCACAGGAGGCATCTCTCACAGGCCAATGGCAGGCACCTGATCGGTGACTGCGCCAGAAATCCTGGCAGTAATGGGCCTTGGGTGTGTGGGGAGTGTGGGCTAGCAGCTTTCAACAGGCATGAGCTCCCCGGGGATCTTGATTGTTTTGCGGGAAGACTTTTCGGTTGGTCACGGCGTAGTATAGCGTTCTAGGGTCTGGGTCTTTGCGGTGTGGCACGAAGAAGATCCTGGTAGTTGTTCCGCCATATGCCTCTTGGGGTTCTTTTTCTACATCGACGGGTGCGATGTCTCTCTTCTTGAAACCGGGCTTGAACGTAAGGGAAAGGGCAGGGGCTGAGTTGGGAAAGAGGCCGATCTTGTATTTACGCCAAGATTCGCGTATAGCCATGTGTTTAGTGTCTGGGGGTGTAGTAGACAATTGTGTCACTTCCTCAACACAAAAAAAGGAAAGTTGGGTTGTCCAGCCCGGGATAACAATCCATCTGAGGACGTGTTATGGGTAGCGGATCAGTTTGCGCTGGGGATGCAAAGGTCCTCCACGTTTGTTCATGTGAGTACCGAAGCGTCGTTACTATTACCCAGGCCATGGAATGTACGTGTACGGATATGTTTGTTATCGGTATCGGATGCGCCATCAAGATCGTGACACTGGTAATCGCTACCCTGCGAGTTATTTGTAACGAGATACATCATTCAACGGCTGAAGTAAAGCACTAGCACCACAACGTTGAAGAAAATGGAGCTGATATGTTGTAGGGCCTATCCCGCAGCATATCTTGGGGCATATTAAGAGTAACTATGCACTCTCCTTTCACTTAGGGGATAGCAGAAACTGTTCAAACGTCACGAAGTCTATGTATTGGTGTTCAAACTACCAGCCAACTGTACTTTACTCTTAAAACATGTCCGATTCATTGTGTAGTAGATATCGTCAGTTGTAACACGTCTAGTTCTACAGATACACCGTGATTAACTATATTGCACATATGTGTCTTGCCCTCTTCGCCACGGCACAACGTCGCCCGTGATGTCTTGAAAATGACCGCGGCACTAGACACTCCTTTTAGAAACACCCTAAAAAGGATTGATCATAGTTGCATATGCGTCCTTTAGACCCTTCCTATGAGAACGGGCGTCAATGAAGAATGATAGTCCGGAACGATGAAGCATAGTCTTTGTACACGTTATTCCCCAGAAATGGACGTGGAACAGGCTTCATCTTCTTCCGACGTGTAGATTCAGCTTGCCGCTTTCGTCTGGTGGTCATGCGAATCTGTGTGTCGTCTGGCATCGGCCTGCGTTTATCCCTAGATTCCGATGACCCCGGACCCTCACTCCGCTTTCTTGTCACGGTACACGTGGATTTGATTGAACTTGGTGGAGGCAGCTTTGCTCTTGTTTGATCTGAACACATTTGGCCCTCGGTCGCGGTGAATTCTTCTGATTCCCTTCTTCCGCTCGAGTAGTCGGGCAGCCGAGGCCACTTGCATTTGACAACACGTTTCCTACGTAGTAAGATATTTTGAAGACGCTGAGATTTTAGCCTAGTCAACGTTTGGATTGCCATTGGGCGAATTTTGGCAAGTGTGCGGGTCAGCATTGGGCGGGTGGATCGAAGTCCAATGTCCTTCATAATACCGACACGTCGAGCATGAACGACATCACCACTATGAACTACTCCTGGCGGGCGAAACGGTTCGACAAGGAGTGAATGCCTAAGATTGTCGCGTGCAAGAGTCATATCAATTACCAAACAGGTAGAGTTGATAGGGTATTCGTCATCATCAGGACGTATATTATCAAACTCTTCTGGTTTGACAAGCCTAGTCCTAGCTTGAAGAACAAGTTGGCGATCAGAAATATCACCCCACATTCGAATCGGAAAGCCAGTTTGTCGTGAAAAAGAAATTCGTTTACGTGGTGGAGTGAGGGCGTGTAATATTCTACACAGGGACCGATATTCCGGGTAACTAGTAGGCCATAGTACTCTTCCACCCCGGTGCGACCAGGACCAACTGGGGAAGTCACTGATGGACTCATGAATCCAATAAAGACATACCCAAGCAAGAGAGTGGGACATGAACCGGATAGGAATCCCAAAAATGTGCTCAATCCCGCGAGTTTTTAGAAGACCAGAAATTGCATCCATTCTATCTGTGGGAATGGCGAGTTGACGGTCAGAGTACTCCTCAATTATATCATAGGCCGACTTTCTTTGTGCTACTGCACATGTTGGACGACATTCTGGTATTTCCTCCGGGTGTGCATGATGATATGTAACCATGGGGCAATTAATATGCCAGAGTATAGTCGAATCAGTGAAATAGAGTCTGCGAGGAGAAAGATATTCTTCTTGCATTGTCCATCCACGTTTGAGCCAGGCCGAATCCTCAACAATGGAATCTGGAAGTCCTTCGGCGGTTGCCCAACATTGATCACCCGGTTCTCGCAGTCGTCCGTCGAAGTCGCGCGTGTAACCAGGGAGTCCAGAGTGTATGTCCTCAG
>LCZG01000148.1:36917-47977 GCA_001483325.1 Huntiella savannae
TCCGCTTTCTCTTGTATATCGCCCTGCATTATGCAATAGCGATCGATCCAGATGTATGGAATTTCGAGAATCTCGGCCATGGTCATGCAGTCATAGAGCGTTTTGGACATGGTCTCCAGGGACAATGAGCCAGGAACAGCAAAAAAGGACTTGGTCTCCTCGGTGAGCATGTTCTTATCCTGATTGTCCCATCTGTAACTAATCGCAGAGTATCGCACATGTTTGTTTCCGATATCCACAACACATTTTTGGTAGACGTCAATGAGTCGGAAGGATTGGGGATACTCTAAATGTATTTGTTAGTCTCTCATCGCAGACGCATAAGAAGCCTCCTTACCGGCTGCTTGCTGGAGATTCTCGTCCGGGTAGATTTCGAACTGAACCTGTATTTGTCGTTTGAGAAACACAGGATTACACCGATTGAGTCCGTAATGTAGCATTGTCGGTTCCTTTGCGACATTCATCTCGAATAGTTCGAATTTCCGCCCATCGAACCTTTCGGTCACTGCACCTCCCACCGGTATCGCGTCCCATGTCATATTGGCCTGCAGTGAAATAGAATTTGGAGAGTTTGCACCCCACAAACTTCGTTCTCTTGCGGGGCTAATCGAAATGTGGCTAAGTCTAACCTTTCCGACATCTTGTATGACAGACAGTATGGACCGTGCCAACTTGAAGCAGATAGGACAACCGGGTGAAAGCCCGAGCCTTCTAAGGCCGACTCTGTCGGTATCGTCGGCGATACTTAGACACTGAACAAACCCATTTTTGCCAAATGCCATTGGTGTATTCTGTAACTGCTGCATGTCATCGTCTTGTAAAGACCACCACTCAGGGGTGTCCATATTGTAATGATACCAAGACTCTCCCGGCCTGTTCTTCGGTACAGCAGCCCAGCAGTCCTCACAGTCTTTAACAATCATCATAGCGACGATTATTTGAGCGCACGATCCACACCAACTTTGATTCATAGCCATCTTATCAACGACTCGACGCTTGAATTCTGCACATGACTCTCGTCCATCGCCCTCGATCTTGTTGTGAACAACGACATCAGTTTTCTATGTTGGTCAGTATCACGGGACGACTGCGATCATGTGCCTTTACCATTTGGCGCGTTAGGCATACCTCTTCAGGGTCAACAAAGTAGAGGGCAGTGGATCCCCGGCCACCCCTCGTCTTGCGTTGTTTTAGTCGAAACATTTGACTTGAACTTCCACTTTATGAACAACCAAATAGGCTTTTGGTAAGGTAGATGCAAACAATTTCGATTACCCGAGAATCACAAGTAGCGCAAATTCCCGCACCGCGGCCCGTTATATCCGTGTACTTTCTAGGCAAAAGCTAAATCCAGCATAAGTGGCTCATCTACATCATCTTGCATAATCAATTCAAATTCCACCAATCATTCTAACATCCTGCATGATAGATAAACCCAACGGAGAGATTACGTGCGCCTAAGTATCCAATCAAAGGGAGGCCTCACATCGAGAATACTCGCGTCATCCCCACATGATATCTGAACTAGATCGCACTGTCGAAATGCCGTCTGCATCTACTCTTCGGACCCAAATTGATTCCCACTCCGATCGCTATACTCGCCATCACCTAAGCGCCACGCTCTGCTGGCAGATTCATATGGTCGTCAAAATCATCTAGCTCCTCAAAGTTTTCCAAGTCGTTGGACTTGGGACAGGTTTTATTCGTTTTGCACCAAACTACACATGTATTCTTCTTGTCCGCCATACTGCACTGATTTTGTAAACCCCGAAAACATCAATTGCCTAATCGTTGTTTAGTATCACGCCAACATTCTAGTCAAATCAAAGCAACGCGCCAAGTGTATGACGACTAATTTCAGGCCTATGTATTGTATACTCAGGGAATATTCTGAATGTAAACTTGCTATCCTTATAGACGGAGTTTATACCATTCATAGTCTTATGATTACTAGAAAAATCAGGCATGTCTGTGGGATTTCCCCTAGTTATGTGTAACATAGCTTTTGACATAGCTTTTGTTGCTGGCCAGACCACCCGACTGAAGGTCGCAACGATGTAGGCCCTACCCATTGCTGGGCTCAGATGTGTCCCGAGTTAGAATGGATAGGTCCTCGGGGATCGTTACTGTAGTTCAATGATAGAGAATATACGTCATGGTTCCACCACAACATCGGATCCCATTTGTACGAAAGGCTAGCTTGTTCCTCGGTTTATTAGCCCAGATCTCCGTCGGCTTTATCGCCAATCAAGCAAAGGCTAGGCACATCCAACCACATGCATGGTGAACACTAGGGTTAAAACATAGTATTCCCAACGCATAGGGTTAGCCACACTCACGTGTAGCTTTCTTGCCCTGAGCTCTTCGTCGACGTCAGCTTGTGGAATCACGGCCAACACATGCCAAACCATTGAAAGCAGCGCTTTCTTTAATTGTTTGTAATTTTAGTCCCTTTTCTATCTTGAACGCCCCCCACCATAATCGCAACTTCAAAACCCCCCGGAACGGCTTTAATCAACATCCACACCTTCGGGCGCAAACCTTTAAATCATGATTGGCATATCCGAGCCTGGATCTCTGGACGCTGGTTGGTTTATGGTGTCCACGATTGACCCCGCGCAATGCTAACGCTGTTTTAGTACACTATGACCCTATAGATCACCTTAATCTTTTATTTTCTACTCCCGCCGCCCTCTCTGCTATAGAACCGGTCTCCACGACACTCTGCACCCGCAAACATGATATCGACAACGATATATCCACCTTAGAAGCCGCCCAAGCGTACGGCGCAACCTCGAGCCTTTCCCGAATGACCGATGCCCAAAGCGAATTAGCCTCCGTTTTCACGAAAATTAACGACGTCAAGGGACAGGCTGTCCAGACCGAAGACAACATTACCGCCATGACAGCCGACATCAAGCGACTTGACGGTACAAAGAAGAACCTGACAAAGAGCATGACAGCGCTTAAAAGATTACAAATGTTGACAACGGCGTATGAGCAATTGCGTGGGCTGGCCCGGGCACGGCAATACAGAGACTGCGCTGGGTTGCTACAGGCGGTATTGCAGTTGATGAAGCACTTCAACAGCTACCGAAGCATAGAGCAGATCGCCAAGCTAAGCAAAGGTGTCGCCGAGTTACAAAGGGAGCTCCTTGAACAAATATGTGAAGACTTCGAGGTGGCGTTTGCTAAGGAGGAAATCTCCCTACAAAAAGCGACTTTGATTGAAGCATGTTTGGTCATGGATGCTCTTGGTGAAGCGGCCAAGGCACGCCTCATGACGTGGTACATCAATACAGAGCTACGGGAATACCGCCAAGTGTTTAGGGGGAGCGATGAGGCAGGAAGTTTGGATAACATTGGCCGGCGATATGCTTGGTTCAAGCGGACAATGAAGCGCTATGAAGATGAGCATGCAGTTTTGTTCCCAGCACATTGGCGGATGGGAGAGGCTTTGACGACGGCATTCTGTGACGGCACACGGGAAGACTTCCGAGGGATCTTGGAACGTAGTACCCGAAAGCAGGGTCTCGATGGTGGCGGCAGCAAGCTTGACGTCAATTTGCTGCTGAGCTGTCTGCAGGAGACTATGGATTTCGAACAAAACATAGAAAGGAGATGGGGTGCTGGTGATGCGCGCGCAAGTATGGACACAATCAACAGTGTAGAAGACCGACCAGCTGGCTTCAACGGAATGATATCTGTTGCGTTTGTGCCCTACCTGAGTCTGTGGGTTGATGCGCAGGACAGACAACTGGCAGCTATGATACCAAGGTATCGAAGCCAACCTTTACTTTCTCCGGATGAAGAATTTTCACCTCAAGGTGTCGTTCAGTCGGCGATTGACTTATTCCATTTTTACAAGGTCACACTTTCGCAATGCGCCAAGCTTTCAACGGGCGACCGGTTGCTCGATCTTTCACGTATCCTTGGGAAATACCTCGATGCCTATGCCGATCAAGTGCTTCTTACAATTCTCCAACATACCGCCAATGCACCACCGGGGTTTGCCCCCCGGCCTGTACACTATGATGTAATCCTGATTCTCAACACTGCCGACTTCTGGAACACTAACGCCACCCAACTGGAGGAAAGCATCAAGAAGCGCATTGAGCCTGCTTTGGCTGATAGTGTCGATCTGTCATCACAAGCCGACTCTTTCCTCGGTGTCGCATCAGCAGCTATCCTGGCACTTGTTAGACTAGTCGATAGTGAGATGCAGCCAGCCTGGCGAGAAATGCGCAATACTAACTGGAGTACCATGGAAACAGTTGGAGATCAGAGCTCGTATGTAGGAGAGTTGGTACAGGCCGTACATGGGAAGGCAAAGGAAATTCTATCGGTAATGGGCAAGGGACAGTATGCCCGGGCGTTTTGTGATAATCTGATTGAACACATCTCGTCGTTATTCATTGCTAATGTTGTGCAGTGTCGACCGATATCCGAGGTTGGTGCGGAGCAGGTAGGTCTATCCTTCGAGCAGTCAAACTTTGCAAGTTTACTAACAGTGTGTAGATGCTTCTTGACAAATACACACTTACCAAGTCCTTCGAGACGCTCATTACACTCCATAACCCAACCGATCCACCTACGCCACCACCACCAGCGTTCGTCAAGCGCGTATCGGCCACCATGGCAAAGGTGGACCCCCTCCTCAAAACGCTTCAAGTCCGTGCATCACCACCAGAGGGCCTTGTCCAAGCCTATCTGATTCACCTCGCCGACCGGTCTGACACCAACTTTCGCAAGATCCTCGATCTCAAGGGTGTGCGCAAAGCAGATCAACCTTTCCTCATGGATCTCTTCGCTGCCCACCGCGACGCCCCTTCGCTCGCTGGGAAACTTGTCCCTAATAACCCGCTCCTAACCCCCCTTATGGCTGCGGGTGCAACAAGCGCAATTGGACTTGGCATGGCGGCTGGATCGGGGCCAGGGACGGGAGTTGCGTCGGCAGCTGGCGTCGGTCAAAAGTTTGACGCCGCTAGTCTAGGCGAAAAGCTTTTGTCGGCTGCAAGAGAAATGGGTAACGCTGGTGAAAAAGGAAAGGAGACTACCATTAATGAAAACCTCAAGAACTTTGGGAACTTCTTCAAGAGGGACATCGGCGGTCTTGGCGCACGCTTTGGCAAAAGAGACGGTAGTTTAGGGCCCGGTGATGATAGACGATAGTTAGGGTTATATCAATTTCATTTGGGTTACATGCATATTTTGTCCAGGTTATGGTGTCTCGGGCCAACTCGTCGCCGACTTGCGTGGTGAATTGGAATCTTTGGCGGCTGGGCAATTGAACAAACAGGGGGAAAGGAATCCTGCGTGTTCGTTTACTCGGATTTTGCCGGAGAGTGGACATTGAGGCTGTGCGGCTTGGGAGGGGTTTTCGGTTGGTGTTCCGAAGGCGGGACGTTGGATTAGGTGATTGATAAGAGAACGCCAATTTTGGAGCCTTTTTTGTATCTTATTTGTCACCTATTGGGATTTAATAACGACATGGATGCGTCCTGATGACGACTATCGGCTGACTGGAAGCCTCCAGAAGGTTGCCTCGTGATGGATGCACCCTGTCAATCCTCGGAGTCCGGCAACACTGGTGACGTGATGGCGTCAATTGTCGCCCCTGGCATTAAGCGTGCCGGTTTCCGGCGGGTCGCGAGGCGGGGGGTAGAAGGGGGTACATATGTTTGTGTGTATACGCTTGTCTCTATTACGTCTTTGTTTGGTGTGGTTGTCGTCATGGCGGTGTCTCGACATGCATCGAAAATAGGGAAGCTGTAGACTGTTGGGGGAAGTCACAGTCGATACGCCTTGTTGTTTGTAATCGCTGGTCCTCGGCCCCTTCCAGCCCCATCTTTCCCCTTTCAGCGTTTATCCCCGCCCGCTAGCGCACCCTGCTGAGAAATCTTTCCGACTTTCCGGTCGGCGACTACTGTAATTGACCTAACCCTAGATAACCCGCGGCAAAGGATGGATTTTTGCATAGTGGGGGTGTGTGTGTTGATTTCGGCAGGTGCGGATGGGAAGGAGGTTAAAGCGTTGAGTGCTCGCTGTTTTTGAGAAAGGTCAACACTTTGTTTCTTTTCTCTCCAGATCCATACTTTTGTGTTATAAAACAAGACGCGCAGTTCGTCTTGACCCATACTTTGATTCATTAATCCAGTCGTCAAACTGTTCTCTTCTTCTTTCTTTCGACGGAGTGTCCGCGCTGTTACGGGCTTTTCCATTGCTGCTACCGCTACGGCTCATCAAAAACCGTACCTTTCTTTCACGACCCAGTCATCTTCTCAAACCACAGTCAGAAACATGCACTCCAAGGTCGTTATCATCGGCTCTGGGCCCGCTGCCCACACTGCCGCCGTCTACCTCGCCCGTGCGGAGATGAAGCGTAAGTTTGACTGTCGCAAGAGACCAAAATTGAGTAGTATACTAATACGGTATCTGTATTTAGCCGTCCTGTACGAAGGCTTCATGGCCAACGGCATTGCTGCTGGTGGTCAGCTCACCACCACCACCGAGGTCGAGAACTTCCCCGGTTTCCCTGACGGCATTATGGGCCAGGAGCTCATGGTATGTTTTACCAATTGCATTGCGTTTCACAACATTAGCTAACCACATTTATCTGTAGGACAACCTTCGCAAGCAGTCCGAAAAGTACGGCACCGAGATCATTACCGATACCGTCGCCACCCTCGACCTTTCCTCGCGTCCCTTCAAGTACACGACCGAGTTCAGCCCCGAGGAGACCCACACTGCGGACTCCATTATCATGGCCACTGGCGCCTCTGCCCGTCGCCTGCACCTCCCCGGTGAGGAGACCTACTGGCAGTCCGGTGTTTCGGCCTGCGCTGTCTGCGACGGTGCCGTCCCCATTTTCCGCAACAAGCCTCTTGTTGTCATTGGTGGTGGTGACTCTGCCGCTGAGGAGGCTCTTTTCCTCACTAAGTACGGTTCCCACGTTACCGTTCTTGTCCGCAGAGACGTTCTCCGTGCCTCCAAGACCATGGCCAAGAGACTTCTCGAGCACCCCAAGGTCACTGTCCGCTGGAACTCGGCTGGTGTCGAGATCAAGGGTGACAATGGTGTGATGACTCAGCTTGTCGTCAAGGACACCGTCACCGGTGCTCAGGAGACTCTGGAGGCCAACGGTCTCTTCTACGCCATCGGTCACACCCCTGCTACCTCGCTCGTGAAGGGCCAGCTGGAGCTTGATGAGGACGGTTACATCGTCACCAAGCCTGGCACCCCCGAGACTTCCGTTGAGGGAGTCTTCGCTGCTGGTGACGTGCAAGACAAGAAGTACAGACAGGCTATCACCAGTGCCGGATCCGGTTGCCAGGCTGCTCTCGACGCCGAGAAGTTTCTGGCGGAGCAGGAGTAAGGAGTCTGCTTTTGTAAAAGGGAGACTGTAGTTGTATGATTTATGAATATAGAAATCAGATGCAATAACTGGACTACATGATTGTAAATGTATATGTACGTGATATCTGTTGACCCAAAAGGTGCTTGTGCGGCGGGCAGTACAAAGCCTTTGACGTCCAAAATAACGCTATGTGTATATATGTACAGCTAGTCAGGTCTGATGATTCAGTCTCTTGTTTGGTATCATATGTCACGGTAAAAACATTATGCTTGGAAGAAGCGGAGGGCATCATGGCGGCCAGCAAATTCACCACTATGATAGATGCTCCAGCGTAAAATCATTGGCCGGTTAGACTACAAGCCAAGAAAACGCAAATACAGATAACAGGACACATAGTCGGATTAATAACAATGATGAAGTAGAAGGAACAATGAACAATGACTGATAGGGTAAGATGGCCTGAGTCAGTGGTAGACCCAGTCCAGAAGAAGACCAACCCGTCTGATGTTAGAAGAATTGTAGTACAAAGGCGTCAAGCGGGCCAGCCGGCTGGGAAACTATGCTGAATAGCGGCAGGTTAGAATAGAAGACTGTGCGACTGGAACGAAAACACTCTCTCTAGGCCCGGTGCCATGACAAGAGGGGATCAACAAGGGTACTAACGGAAAGGAGTACAAGAAGGAGGTAGGAAATGTTATAGAATAAGAACCAAGAATATCAGATGTAAGAACAAGCGAGGAGAGGCCGAGATGGACAAGGCAATGGAGCTTAGAGGGGAACGTTGATGTTTACCTGACTACAATAGACGATGGAAGTAGTGCAGGTTGTTTATCGGTGAAGCCCATCTTCGTCCTTGGTCTACGTGAAAACTCAATGAGAAATATTGTGATGAATACTGCGAATATATGTAAGCATCATTGGTTAAATTTCCCTTCAGCACATGTGTGGCCATCTACTGATAATACTCTGTCATGGCCTTGGAAACCCGTAAGCCGGTACTGACCATGATTACTAGCCTAGAACCAGTGATAATCAGTATAAGAAACCGTCAAGACTCCATGGAAGAGTTCAAATTGACTGGTGTCGGACAGATTAGGACAATCTTAATAGTCGGTCATTCCAGACAAAATCATCACCACAAGCTGTCTATGAGCGCTCTATCTGCTGATTTGGGGTTTTCGACCCTAAAGGACCACCGGCGTCTTAAAGTGGTCTGATTACGGCCGAAGATATTCTGAATGCGGAGAAAGTCTCACACCTTAAAAGTCGCCACTTAACCTGCCAATAGAAGCTGAGCGGATGATGCTAATGACGGGTGCTGGGAAAAGAGGAATACTTTCGTTGTACATACGGCCGTATATGCACGGACCATCTAAACAGGCGGGGATTAATTCACATGTCAGTGGTGATACAAAGCTGGGGTAAATTGTGATGATAACTTCAATGCTGATTTTTCTGACGTCATGGCTGGTTTTGATGAATTATGAGCTCGCTCGATTGCCATAGATGAATTTTGACCTCCTCACGATGGATCATGCTACTCCCGCTATTTTTTGAGGCGATGGTGAGATTGTCTGACCGTATTTCGATAATTCGACTTAGCGCCATAATGGGTTGACTATTATGGTTTGGCCACAAAGTTCTCCGACACAGTCGATTCCAATTTCGTAAGAAAACGACTAAAGAGAGACAGTAAAATGTACAGTCGGAGAAAATAGCATATTTAAAGGAGTCCAGTCTCCAATTTCAACCATCGACGATGCATTCGTTCAGACTTTCCACATCCAAAGTCATCAAAATTGTTTTCAAACCCATTCATCACGATGCCTCCCAGTTTTTTCACCCGCCTGCTTAGTAACTCCAGAGCTTCAGCAAGCACCTGGGTTAATCGGACAACCACCAATACCGATTCTAGGTCGAACCACGCCATGCACAATCACACATTCAACAACGTGTCAACGACTTCTTCGGGCGGCGAGCGCTCCGTTGATGGACACACAAACGTCGAGGTTGGCGCCGATATTCCATCAATTGTCGTTACTCCGCCTGAAGGCGGTACCGAGACAGAAAATTGGGTCATGGTTATTGAGACTGTCCCAGATGATCGCTTTGACGACATGACTACCACTGGGGGTCCTATTGAGTGTCCTGCCCTCGCGGCTGTCTCTCGAGCTGTTGGAGGTTCTGACGCCGGTGAGTCGAAGGCTGTGGGCTCTGATGGCGATAGCCAAAATGAACGCCTGGGCGAGGATCACAGATCTCCCGTTGATTCTCCTTGCACAAACAACCATCGTTCTTCCCCCGACTCAAACGACAAAATAGCCTCGGCACACTCATCTAGCTCTAGCACTCTAGGTGCTTGCGAAAAGTCATATTCATCCGGAGATACTACAGCCAGAGAGCCTGACGACCACTCCGCCGCGAGTACCAGCAAAACACCTTCAAGACCTCAGCTTCGTCGAATGCCTCCGTATCAGCCCTCTCGCCAGATGGCCCAGCCAGCCGCTGACGTGCCCGTCAGACCTCGTCTCCAGCGTATGCCACCTTTTGAGCCATCTTCAGCAAACAAGACCCCTTCGACCGCCGAACCACCGGTGAGACCTAGTCTCAAACGTATGCCCCCTTTCGAACCGGCCTCCAGCCACGGGGCACCTGTGTCTGATACAACTCCTCTGGCCCCGCCCACTCGGCCTTCTTTACGTCGGATGCCACCGTATGACCCAACCAGTCAGAAAAGCGGCGAGTCTTCTGGCACTGGACAAAAACGCCCTCCTGTGAGATGCCCTATTGAACAAATACCCCGTTATCGTCCTCGTCTTGCTGACGCCCCCACAAAAGTCCCACCGATAACCGTGACAGAGATTTCTATTGATTCACCAACTGATTCGGATACGTCCGAAGTCGAGGAAACGACTCCTGCGCCTACGTCCACTACGCCTGCTTCCACAACCAGTGAACAGTCTGCTGCGGATGATATGGATCGTCGCGTGCAACTACTTCTTGATCACTTGTACAACGAAGCAGAGCTACTTGGTTCGGATACCATGGATGGCATGTTTGTCGATACGCTTCCCCGGAGATTGAACACATTGCCAAAGGGTACAGATTGGTTCTTGCAGTTGGTTACGGAGATCGATGATCTGAGAGAACGGGCTGCTAACGGCACTCTGACTCCGAATGACATGCAACAGATTGAAGGTGCTTTGTCGGGTATGGCGATATACATGTGTAAGAAGTGGTTCCAAGATGTCGATCTTAGTCGCTACGGAGCGGGAAGCTTGGGATAGTGGGTCACGGTTTTCACCTTCTCAGTGCTACATCGACGCACTTGGAGTCCTTAACGACCAACACCAATCGGGACAACCATGCTTATATGATGCACACCTGCCACGCATTGCTATTACTTTTGTTCTTCTAGCAAGGACAAAGCGTCGACTCGAGCCACTGATTTGTGCGCAGGTTCGCCACACAATGGAACCTTCCAGCGCAACGCGGTATTCAGGGCGGTTTAAAAGATAACTTCGGCATTGGCGTAGCTAGGGCCTATCGAGACCTGTTTTTCGAGTCGCCAATGTCCAGTAGAGATTATTGTGGAGATTTAGGTCTTGCCGGGAGGGGAAAGTCGACACTGCGGGTCTGATTTGGAGTGGCTACTAGAATGCCTTTATAGGGTCATGCCATGTGCAAGCGGGTTTGAAACCGG
>LCZG01000150.1:0-10034 GCA_001483325.1 Huntiella savannae
CTGGAGTGATATGTTGAATGTATCTATGTATATATGGTAAATAGTATTCCAGTTTCAGTGTACAAAGAAGTTCCGTTTCCGCAAACAATGTCATGTCATGTGTTCCTCTGCCAATGTCCACCACGCTGGGGGTGTTGCCCCATAAAGGCCGAGGTGCCTTACGATCTAGTGAGTGGGCTCATCTTGAAATTATGAAACAAAAGAATATATCTCAAAGGTCCAACAACGTAATACAATGCTCACAGCACAGGGTCTCTTGAGGCTGTCGAGCAAGCCTGTTTGCTGTTTGGCCGCCTGGGTACCGGGCTTTGGATCTTTCCAAAGCAAGAGGGGCCAAAGACCTTGAAGGTTTGTTCAAATAGGAGTTTGGGGGATGGTACTAGCCGCGACCCATTCGAATGCCTCCGTCCAGGGTAGAATCGACAGAAAACCTCAAAGGCTGAGCTCTCTAGGGTGTTTTGAGATCCTACAGTTTACGAAGTACAGGTCACGAAGCACGTGTACAACCGACCACCCTTCAGACCACAAGATTGAAGGCGCAAAGAATTCTTGGAGATAACAGACTGTTTATGTACACCAACAAGGTGCGATCAGCTGCCCCCGGCAAACAACCCCAGAAGGTCCGCTTTTTCGGATGTAAAAATACACGAGGAATATCGCCTTCATGCTGAATTATCCAGCGCATCCGACGGCGTGAGTATACTCGTGGAACCGGTCTCGACAAATGTGACGTTATTATTACGTCAGTATCGCATCGATGAACTTTCATCTGCAAGAAGAGGATTGTATCTATGCCTCGTAAATAACAGGCGACATCTCCCACGCCGATCATATCAAAACCAGGTGCTTTGTGATTGAAGTTTCCGCGTGGAACACTCAGTGAAAATGCTTACCGGCCTCGTTTTGTATGAGCACAAGTTGCCTCTGTGGACTATAACTTCTAGTCATGGCAAAAGCTCAGCAGCTTGGTGTGAAAAGCCTGAAAGGTAGTCAACTGTGCTTATAGAGGAATAGACATAACAACTGAACTGAATACACATCAATGCCATATTAAAACTTGAGATTGTCAGAACAACTAATAACTGTCTCAATGAGCACGTTATAGTTAATGGGCACCGTGATGTCAACTGGTAGTTATCAATCTGAAGGACTTTATTGGACAGTATTCCATTTCCATACTGAAACACGTGGTTGTGTACTTGAAGACACTTGTTCTGGGAGCCGCTAATGTTGAAAACAAAGATGGTCACAAATCATAGAATCTGTTTGATGCGTTGAGCTCAATCCGGTGATGTGGTCCTTCAAGTCTCTAATGGCTCGAGAACCTATTTAGAATTATTACGCCAAAACCTTGTATTGGTTTACCACCTACATCAACAACACTCGAATCAGGTACAATCGCAAGGAGTGCATCTCTTCGATTTGCCTTGATGATTTAGCTCGACAGTTTCGTCTTACGATTGTCTCTCTTGGATACCGTTGCCACACACGGCTTCTGAACATCCCAGTGATAGCATATCTTGCGTTTTGAGTTGAACCAGTTTGACCGGTCGTTCGATCTCGAAAATGATTATTGACGAGCTCCAGCTAAATAGGCCAGACGGTCTCTTGAGTGTATTAATTGTCACCTGGCTGATTCAGGGACCCTGCTGCAAAACTAGGGTGCTTACAGCAGCTACAGGTGCTGTTCCCAATACGCATGTGGGTACCGTCTGTCGGGGCTTGAAAGGGAAACTCAGGGCCCATTGCTGATCCTAATCTACCTCAAGCTCAGTCCAGTTGGTCAGTCAATGATACTTCTTCAACGATGTGCTTTCAACTCAGTTGACACGACGGCGCCAACACGAAAGACCAGCCCCCGTTAATGGCATTTCACTACTCAAAGGAATTGTATTTAGATCTACTGTATGCCTGATGCTAGCCAGTAGCTGTTATGGCTACATCCAGGCATTTTAGCGAAATGTGGTTCAGCCAGTTTTGTTGCACGAGTATCCGCTTCGTGTGACTGGTGGGGGCTTTATCCCTTTTGTCCAGGGGTCTGGCATGACGTTGAAATAAGGTTTGGTATGAACCAGGATCCAAGATGATCGGTTCTTGGCATACCTGAGGCATTCAATATGTACGTACATACGTCTGTACAATATCGTGGCATCAAACTTCCCACTTGACCCTTTCGTGGGGGAGAACGTAAAAGTTCGATCACATCAATCGAGATTCAAGTCGATAGAGTCATGGGACCATTGTTTTTGCTGGGGTGGTTAAGGTGCATCATGGCGGTGGTCAACATATTTGACCAACGTCGTTATTCCAATGGCTCTGTTCGAGCTGATATCATGGTTTCACAGGGATGAAGGGTCCTGTGCATTATTCCCGGCGGAGGACTTGGTCTCACTTTGGATGTGTGCAGGTGCAACCCCATCAACAGTTTGCAAGGATGGCAAGGCTCTTTGTCACCTATAAGGCAAGGCCGAACACTGTGGTCAGCTTCGTTGATATTCATACAAACAGCCCAAATGTTTCAAAGCATAGTTCACTCGTAACGTCACGATTTAATCACCTTTTGCACCAGAGTGTCACAGACCAAAAAACAATATTATTGCACAACAACTTCATCTACTCCAACAAGGGTGAATAAACCGCCAGCAGTTTATCCACAGTAACATAATGTTTTTGCACATGGGGAGCTTCCACGAGGCACATCGCGATCGACCCTTTTTACTCATAGGGACCGATGCAGTCATGGCCGTCGATCTCAACCCACTCTTTGCACCACTCGCACTCGTAGTAATCATTGCTCGACTGGTTCACGCCGGGACCGAAAATGGGGTTAACCTCGACGCTGTGAGCGGCAGCGGAGGAATCTCCGACGGAAGTCTGTATCGTGGCGTTTGAGTTAGACATGGCAAAGTAGGTCAATCGTTATGTCGGCACTCACAGTAGTCTGGGCAGTAAAGCACATCTTGATTCTATGTTGCGTGGGTTTTGGAAGTGGGGAGGATGCAATATTGAAGTTTGGATAGTTGTGACGGTGGTCAGAAGTGGTGGAGAAACAGAGACAAGAAGACAATAGATGAAGCGGAAACCATGGAGTTTAAGTAGCCGAGAGGACGGGGTACTGATCGGTGCTTCAGTGGGGAGCTACAGTGCGTCTACCTCTGTATCATGTTTGCTGGCCACTATAACATGTTTGTTTACCACTAAATCATGAACAGATATCTATGCGATTCTACTTGTCTTTTAAGCAGCAGCTATGAGTACCCGTAGATACCTATTCGGAGACATTACATAAAACAAATGATTGAAGATGACAAATAAATGTGTTTTGCCGGAATGATCTCTTTGCCTCAGTAATCCGCATATTCAGCGGTATTTTACTTGGAGCAGGCGCAGCGCAATGATCTTTCACTTACTGTTTTTTCAAGAGCTATTGCATTAGCCCTGAATGGACATATCCAAGAATACTCGCTCCTTCCGCCAACGCAGAGACGGTAAGAAAGTCCTATCATACGAGCATGGGATATCGAACATCCAAGTTTGGCCCTTTTCTGACGGTTATTCACCTAGTTGGAGTTTTCGACGGATTGGGAGGCATCAGCATACCACTGCGCCAAAAAGAAGCGGAACCTTTGGACTTTGTTACTAGTGCTCTTCAATCATAGTCTATATAGGAAGCAGGTCCGTATATAGTGAGAAGAGGTCACAGTGAGCAGCCATCAGACAGGGCAGAGGCTGACAGTTTTAAGGGCCTGTTGATGGCCCCCGTGACCTTCGACTGATACTTGACGAAAACTAGAATAATAGCGTTCTGGCCAGAAAGCTCCGGCATGGCAGATATGTGCAGTCAGCATATTTTTGAGACGCTACAGGAGGCCTCCGTAACTGTCGCTCGCCATTATGGTTCAAATGCAATGGGAATCATTCAGGTTTGAAAGATACGCTCTTCTTGCACGGCAGAGACATCAACTACCTTATTGTGATGAGATACAAGTGCATTTGATATACTACTATTTCAATGAAGTATAGGTGTCAGTTCTTTAATGACTTTCAGGTGTCTCCAGCTTACAATCTGCCTTGGTGGGATATGTAGTTAAGCGTAGAACGTTTCACGGGCCTGTTTTGCGCAACTTAGGCAGCGATGTCACCAGTCTACTGGTACACGATGGGATTTAGGTCAATACTGTTTACAAAACGGAGTGTAGGCCTAACTGTGTGCTTGTATATCCGGCAAGTTGCATCCTCCCTGGCACATGTGTCAGTTGATTGCGCGGCTATTTTTGGACAAGACACCAAGCCCGTGTTCAAAGCCCCCCATCCTGGGCGACGAGATGAGCTTCCTGAGTTCAGAGTCCCTTCAAGTTTGACCGTCAGGCACGATTATGTTCTCATCCACTGCACTGGTGCCTCCTCCATATGTGTGCACCGGGCGTGTTAAAAGCGCTGGTCCGATCGCGTGGCTGATCATAAATGCCGAGGAAATGCGAGTACGTAATTTAGTTGAGCCGATTTGTTTGTTGGGAGTAACCTTGGTGTTGACACTATGTCAGAAGCTAATGACGCATATCTTTCAGGGCCATAGTAGATGGGAATATCAGAAAGTAAGCTCGGTCAGCCCTAGGGTTATCGTGCACCACAAGGGTTATTCGGGTCAGAGTACTGAAAACGTGCCACCACAGAGCATCGGTACGGCTCGTGATTTGAGTTTGCAAATATTGAAAAACACTGGACATTCTCTAGAGAAATGTCATTGTTGCCTCCACACGCCCAATACGCCCATGAAATGTCCCTATACAGGATATCATATAAACGTCAATATCCAGGGCGGCACACGACCTGAACATCAACACATAAGAGGCGTTGCAATCACGTTCAGTATTATAGACATGCCAGACTGAAAGGAAGTAGAATGTGACAATAGAGTGCGATCAAGATTAGACTCTGGTGGGGAAGGAACATATAGCTGTACGTAGACCGTGGGGTGGTTTGAAGAGGGCTCGATATCACTCGAGACCGGTGGACTCTCATCCACAAGAATCAAAGGATGATGTGGCAAGGCGTCATCTGCAATCATTTAACATTTTAGCCACTGAAAGGCGATTAAAAACTTGATACCTGTCAGACATGGTAGGAAACGTGGTACACAGAAAAGGCCTTTACCAAGTTGTGTTTTGCCTATACACCTTGTCGAAGTCTACTCGAGGCATGCCTCATACAGCATATCACCATTGAATCACAGAGTCAGGCACAACGATTGAGATAAACAACAAATTTTTAACACCGTAGCCCATTTATGATGAAACCGTTCGCTGGGCTACTAAAACCTTAAGTACACAATGAAAGTGCCGCATCGGATGGGCAGCATTGCCGTGGCACAAGACGACTGAGACTACCTACTCGTAGGGGCCGATAAAATCGTGTCCGTCTATCTCCACCCACTCTTTGCACCACTCGCATTCATAGTAGTCATTACTCGAGTGATTCACCCCGGCGCCCGACATGGCGTGAACCTCGGTGGTATCGGTGGCAGCAGCGAGCTTGCTGGCGGTATCGGTCTAGTTATCGAGAATGGATTAGAATTTTGATTTCCAGCGCGTTGTGATGATAAGACTGACAGTGTGCTTCTTAGTCAGACACATCTTGAAGTTTTAGTGAGATGTTCGTGCAATAAAACGATTAAAGGATTGGAAGTTCGAATAGACAACTGGAAAGGTGATTGTGGGAGATTATGACAAACGGAAAGCTGATCCGAGATGGAACAAGCGAGGAAACAGACTGCTTAAATAGTTTTTTAGGGGGATTACTAATTGGTGCCTCGGTGGACAAGATTGAGGGGGTAAGCCTCTATAACCCGTAAGCTAGTGCATTCAATTCAACAAGATGTTGACCGGCGGCAACAAACATCTGCAGTTACCCTTTTGGGTAATAACCGCAAACTAAGAGCCAGAGAATGACAAATCTGGACTGGTGTCTAGAGCATTCCGAACCCGTCTAGGCATGTGGTTAGTGAGCGTCCTTGATCCCCCGATACATAGGTTGGTAATCCCTTGGTGGTTTGCAGTGGATCGGGATTGATGGTTACAAATATATGTGGTGACGGCAGTGGCATTTACGGCTCACCAGACTGCCCTTTCTTTTTATCGTGCCTGAGGATACACCGACTCCAACTATGTTTAGGCGCAAGGCATCCAGAATAAGGCACTGTGCTTACAATGTTAATTGGAAAGCGTAACATCGTACGCGTCATATACGAGTATAGGAACCAGTGTTTCCCCCCGCGTTTGGTTACAATTCTCTTTCTCCTTTTCATCCACACAGCTTTCAGTTCCCGACATTCCGAAACACAACCGCCAATCTCGCAATCGCTGGTCTATCTTACCTGTTAGATAAATCCATTCCCAAGTCATCATGTGCGCTTTCGATAACACTATTTCCACCCCTTCCGGCCATGCCACTGGCCATGCCTCAAGCCTAGTCAACGTACGTACCGACACCAAAGTACTATACCGCACAATAATTCGTCCTAACCTACAACATCTCACCGCAGCATGGAACTCTGCCGGGCAAGCTTTGCCCCAGATGCCTGGAGGACGGTCGGGAGTCCTGGGTGGCCCCGGGGAGGTTCTGCAGTAACTGCGGCTATGACAACACAAAGTGAACCTTCGTGATGTCCGGCGCTCGTAACGCCAAGGGCATAGCTCGACGGTCTACCACCGCTTGGCGCTATGAGTTCTGTTGAATAAAATCACCACACTTCTTATATCATGATCTCTTTTATTTCAATCCAGTGACCTGTTTACCTAGATGCTGAGAAGCCTGATAGTTACATCACGTTGGAAGTTACTTCTCACTGCCCGCTCAACTACCTGATACCCAAGGCAGACGGAAAAGGACCGGAGAGAAGCTTCAGGATTTCAACGTCACATTCAATGTCCGATATGATGTTTTATAAAGAGCTTCGCACCATTTCCCAATTCTCGCGGCCATTTCGCCATGCCTTCGTTCCCTAGCGCCTCTAACTTGCCTTCACGCCCACCTGGCGGTACTCTCAGATCGAGGGAGCTAATCCTCCAATGGCCCCCGAGATGTGTCGTTGTCTTCCAAACTGCCCGCCGAGTCACGTCTTGTGTCTGGAGTAGAAGACTTGCACATGCTGGGTAGCAATACCAGCTCACTAAAAGCTTGCCTGTTGCCTGTTGTTCCAAGGTACATCATAAAAGAGCTATCCCACACATCCGGACCCATGGGAGCCAGCGGAACAGATGGAAACGAAAGGTCCTCCGACGCCACCTCAGCAGGGCTCGTCTCTCTTTGCCCAGGGGTACTTTCATGTCGCAACGGACTTGGTTTATGAAGCGCGGCTCGAAGTAGTAGTTGGTCTTTCATGAATTGTTCCCTGGCCGAGACGGTGGATCGACAAGGGCAATTTAGCTGTTTACAACTGTTCCCGTCGGTAAGACTTTTGCAACACTCGGTCTTCGGTAGCTGCGGAAAGGCGCCAGCCGCACGAGCACGGGTTGGATTGTATACCATGTCTCTATGCGGGAAGGCTAAGCTTTCAAGGTACGTCTTTCTGTGGAGCCTTGTACTCGGACGAACCCTGCCGGTGTTCATTGGGGCGCCATGGCGCCATATCTGACCAAAATTGGTAGTCTGTGCCCATTCTTCGTTCTGTAGCTGCAGCCAGCGATGGTGCGCTTGTTCGGGAGGCATCATGGCCTGGCGGCCTACATAGCTCCAATCAATCTACCACATACTTCGTTAACACATGAGGAACAGGAGGTCGCTCAAGACATTTGACACTGACATCTCTATAATGGCGTTTTTGTGCAGTCACCGCGTGGTAAATCACGATGTCCTGCATTACTTGGTTGCGGCCGGAGTCGGGCATGTATGCCTGCCCTATTTGGAGATGAGCTACATATGAGGATGATTTAGTACGTTGCAAAATATCAGAGCGACGGCGGGCTGGGTGTAGATCGACTGGTCTGGTCCATTTGTCCAGCGCGGTGATAAGGCTACTGTACCAATGATGAATGATCATGTGGACGTAGGTCACCAGGGGGGACATTGCGGATAAAATGAACTCACGGCTTGCTCCCTGACCGGAGGAACGGCTTCGATCGTCGACTGGTGGAGCCATCTTTGGCCAACGGCTCAACAATGGAAATGGTCCAAACAAAACACAGAGGATGAGGTCCAATCCCAGCTATCCCAAAGGATATATGTGGTGAGTGAGTTATATTGTAAACACAAAAGCGTCAATGGGTTTGAAGGGTGCTGTCATTTAAATGGGATTAAATTTCCGCCCGTAAACTGCAGATGAAAACACTCAAGAATCTGAAATATGGCAGATGGTAGCCTTGTAGCCTCAAAAGGGTAGTTTTCGGTTCGTGTCAGGCAACTCCATTCGTTGAAATTTCGTGAAGAGGCTGCGTATGGCTGCACGGCCAGACTAGCACTTTCTATGGACATGAATCTGCCCCTATCAAGTCTACTCAGAACCTCCACGTCTATCAGCAGATCTGGCTGTACCTCAACCGAAAGTCACAAGTATTGTTTGCCTCCGAGAGTCATTAAGGTGATCACTGATACTGTTCTGTCAGGGCTTGATATTACCGACCTTGTATGGGTTTGTGACTACTACTGAAGCACAAAGGTAAAATTTCCGGCCCCCGTTTCTTGTTCTTGTAATACAAAAGCCCAGAAGGTGGAAGTTATCGCGTCAACCCTATTCCTGACTATGGGAAACGCTAGCTACTGTGTCCCGCCAAAGCCCAATATGACAAAAGTTCACGTTTTGAATTACCACCCACACGCTTCTTAACATGGTGTCACGAACCCGCGGCAAGGTGGATGCGACATTGTCTTGTATCCACATACCAGGGGGTCTCAAGATGTCAAATGTCAACCCAAACTTACCCCCCAGATTGGAATCAGCAGTTCTTGTGTTGATCAATGCCTTTCCACATACATGGCTACGTATATACAGGTACTTTCATGGGAATGTCGTTCGTGAATTCACCTCGTGGGATCTTGATATCACCCCATGTGTTAAACAACTCGTAACGCAGAGCGATCACGTCAGACGATCCCGCATGTCCAGAAGAGTTCTGTGTGTTCCTATGCCGATGGCATCTACATGAATACCAGATTAACCGGCTATATCCATTAAACATTGCAAAAGTTGGCCTATATCCAAGCAAAAGGTATCGGTGAAGGTCCATGGTGCGGCTCATATACTCACTCACAGAAAACCATACTTGGCATAGTTTAAATATCTTGTTCTTAGTCCTCCTTGGGCGGGGATTATCTAGCCCACTCCGTATCAAAGGACCCGTAGCTTGTGGGAAATTCGGGACCAAGTCTATCACTACATAGATAGACACGGGACAGAGCGAACATTTTTACCGGGGAACTTCTAATGGGTTATGTTACTGACGTTGAGATATATAACATGTACCGGAATGGTTAATCACAACTTTCTTGTCCCTATTACGTCTGGTCCGCCGCGATGACCTTTTTTTTTTGTGATCATTAATTGCATTTGTCCTAGCTTGGGATATGGCAATGGCGTGTCTTTCCCTGACAACGCAGAACTAAACTAATTTATGTGTACATGCATGAATCATGTACGAAGCACATCTACCTACACACTCAGGGCGCTTCTTCTTTTTCGTTGTATGATACCCATTACCCAAAATCAACTCCGAACGCCATTTTTGTCTCTTCCGACTTAGTAGATGATCCACTAAATCCCGAGCCCAAAACCCAAAACCCATCCACAATAAAACAGACGTGATGTGACCCAACCCAAGTATACCCAGACAATAAGGAAATAAACAAGAAAAGAAAAGAAAAGAAAAGACAATAAAGGAAAATTGATAGTAGAGCGCCTCGTGCCCCGGGGGAACGCTTGTCATCAGAGAGTCGGGACAGACTGTGTGATAAAAGCAGCTATGGAGGGCAGGGTGACTGCAGCCTCCGTTGCTCTACCCGGTTGGGGAACTGACGCTGGTGGTGTTGGCGCACCCGATAGG
>LCZG01000150.1:10114-37142 GCA_001483325.1 Huntiella savannae
CGAACTTTGTTGCTTTGATCAAGTTGAGCATTGCTTGACGACCTTTCTCCGTGAAGAATATCTTTTGGATGTCCAGCGGTTCTCCGATGTCGCGCTGGAGCTGGTCTTGGGCGTCTCGAAAGGCCGGGCAGTTCAAACAGATGTGGATCACCGTCTCTCTTTCCAAGCGGCAATGCCTGCATAGATCCGAGTCGACCTTCTTCGCGTGGAGCAGGGCTAGGAGGTAGTTCCCGCTACCCATCAGGAGGTGGTAGAAGGCGGTTGTCAGTGAAACCGCGATCACCTTGTTTCTTACTTCAGTTGTTCCGAGCTAGTGGTTTCGCCGGGTAGGGTTAAACCGGTTCCCTAGGGTTCGTCGGCAGTCACGTGTTCCGATCAGATGAAGGGGCGTCTCACCGGTTAGGAAGTAATTAGTGACCGGAAACAAAGGTTTGGACTTGATAAGGAACTTGAAATGCGGGAGTTATGGAGTCCGAAAGTCATCATCACACGCTCTAGGAGTAATCAAGTACCACACGGTGTTTTAACAAAAGTGCAACCATGGGATTGTAAGCGGGCGCTGACCTGAATAATCCCAGAGGTTTTGATCTCACTATGATGCAGGGAACAAACAATACGACCGGCATGTCTTAGATCAAAGATGAAGCCAGCTGGTTAACCCTTCAAATTCATCTCTGCCTCGCTTCGAGGGGCTGGTTCGTGCGATCGGTGGTATTCTTGTGCCCAGCCCTGGCAGATTGATATTCGCCTTCAGTATACTTCGGTAACACATTCCGCCTCACTTCACACTTGACTGCATCGACTTCCACAACACCGAATCTCCTCCGAATATGGAACTCTCGCACTTGCCTCAACCACGTTTTGAGTTTGATTCACCCGGACACAAAGTACTAGTGGGACAGACCTTTCACGTGACCATAACTGATTACAGCAAGACTCATGCTAGTCTGCTGACAGCCCAAATGACAGTCACTACCCCCGGGGGTCATTCATTCGTGAGAGATATGGAGCTGATTCGTCATGATCCCGCCGGGTTTGGCTGTCCACTGTATCTAGAGATGTTCGGAACGTGGACGGTTCACGTTGTTGTGTGGGAAGACTGTTCTGATAAACAGAGGCCCAACGTCTACTATGAATTGTCCCGTGTGTTAGAGGCAGTCTAGAAATCGGGTGTTGGTGACGGGAACCTCTGAGTTAGCATGACGGAAGTTCAAGGATGCTGGAATCTGGATGATGCATCCAACGGATGGGGGTGATCTCTATGGTATGGAGAGTCTTGAACACCGCACATCAATGGCGCTTGTATATAATTCGATCTTTCTGTTGTGGCTGCCACAAGCTCCATGCATATCCGTCATCCTTCTCGTGTCTTTCTTCAATGTTATGACGGTGATCTAGAATACCCAGCGTTTAGACAATACTATTCCGAATAAGAAGCACCATGTAATGTAATTGACTCTGCGTTTCGGGGTCAACAATTTAGCCGATTTCTTTCCAGAACCAGTTCGTATACGTCGGATTGCCTCAGGGGGTACCTCGAATCAGTTCCGAGATTCGCAGGATGCTGACACCAGCCAAAGTCTAAGCTCTTGGGGAACAATTGTTAGTCAATAAGCCAAACTGCCTTATCGATGTACTGGATGGGACCGTCGATGGGACCAAGGAGGGCTTCCCCGGATGCATAGAGCTTTGGGAAGCAAGTGAATTTGCGGACCTCATTGGAGATCCGCGACCAGGAGGGTTGTCGTCTTAGTTTTGCAGCACTATGGGAGTGTTGCATGGCCTACTGCATGTGAGAGGTTCACATATGTAGATAATACGTTGTTCCTCGGGAAGTACCTTAAGGCTGTCGTCAGATATGCAGGTGTCGGGCTATGGCGATCATCGTGAATATCAGAGTATGGAAAAAGGGCCAAGAGGGTTGTATTGGTTGTCGTATGGCTACTGTATGTATCGTTATCCATCTTGTAGAAGAAAAGATGCAGGGATACAAAGGGAGAGACCATCTTCTCAAGACATTAAGCGCTCGTCTATGGGAACAACGGGCCAACAGCCAGGAAAAAAGTCTCCAATACGTATCAAATCATCCACAATCATTCGCCGGAATATCTCTTGTGACGTCAATATGTAACGCAGCCCTGGCAACCAACGAGCAAATGCTTTCCAGAATGGCTCAGATATCGGACATTCCTGTGGGGCAATCACAATATCCAATGTGAGGCTTTTGAAACCAGAGAGGAGTAATAGTCGGCCCTAGAGGAGCCCAGAGTGGTCGGCCACACTTGTTAATCTAGAACCGGTAGTTCGTTCGCTCCAAGTTGTGCAAGGGCAAAAAACCGTCCGCCCTGGATTCTACAACAGAGAAGATAGTGCTTAGTTCTCACAACGGTAGGAGATATAAGCCCGGCTGTCTGTCATGAGGTCGGGCACTCCCAACTATAAGCAACACGACGCCTATACGAATGAACGGACACTATATTGTGAGACGTTCAAGCCTATGGCAGGCATAGCACGTACCTCATTTGTAGCTATACCATTGTAATCGAAAAAATGTCTTTGGAGTTATGAACAAATTAGCCGGATAGTGGACCAAAGTTCGGTCTAGGTGTTGGACACTGCAACCCTATGGGAGTATAATGGATATAGGAGCCAAGATTAGAACTGACAACATTGTAGACATTGTATGTTTATCAATGGTGGACCAGGCACTGAAACAAGAGACCAAGAGCCACTAATCTCTGCATGATTGGCGCCATCTGACGCCACCAAGATTTACCTGCTATTCTTGTAACCGCAGTTGCTGCAGATTGTCCCGGGTGCCACCCAGGACTCCACCTCGTGCTCCAGACAATTGGGGCACAGCTTTCCCGGCAGCGTTCCGTACTACTTCAGAGAGGGTAGGAGATGGAACGTACTCTTATATGCTACATTGATGTTCTATGGTACATACAATCGCGGGGCCAGCGGTTTGAGTAGCTAGAGTGGGTACAATCTTCTACAACTAGCAGATTCTGAAGATTGCAAAACAATGAATCCAAAAGAATGTCACAGTAGAGTTTTTGATAATCGGAAATTGATCAATCGAAGTAAGTGTTGGATTCTCTTTGAACTCATGCTGTAATCTCATAGTAGCCACAACCGGGGCAATATCCGCCCTCACGCCTGCTGATCCAAATCGCGGCATAACCGCGTGTTTGCTTGGTACTGGAAACCACGTTCCCGCGTTCATCTCGCGTCTCATTTTCATCTGCCTTACCGGTTCCGTTTACTCTTCGTGGATGATCAGTGCAGAACTTGATCTTACTGGCCGTTACATGAATAGTCCGTAAGGTGACCTACTGACTCAGCAAGTCCGCCTACTGTTGAGACCGTCTCTATCCCGAACCTGTTGCTATGTTCACGACGATAGCTCATAGATTCCCACGAAGCCCCAAGCTGTCAGCTTCATAAACAGTGTTTGACCAGTACACGCAAGGGACCCGACGGGCTGTACATATGCTACTGTAATGGCTATCAAGACTACGCTCTGGATGAGATCTGCGAAACCTATCAGGTCGACGACCTTCAATTGCTGGCCAGCCATGAAGAAAAGCCAAAGTGCAAAGAGGCTGCCAGCTCAATGTCAAGGGACCTACGTTTATCCGCTCCGGTGATGCCAGTTTTGGTCGAATTATGATGACAACACACAATCAATGGTAGAAACATGGTATGATGAACCCTTAATACTCGACTGACAGACAACATCTTCAGTATCAGTCTAGACAGGCATCAGAAATAATCTTGCATCCCACTTCGGACGAATTGAGATTTGAATTAGCAGTAGAACGGAGGTATCGAATGCAACGAACTCAAACTCGGGACCGGGGAGAAAGTGATGGACACTCAAGGGGAATAAAGCAGGACGATCAATGGAATTGTCACTTCAGGAGGTGTCAATATTTCCCTGTGTATTCACATGCTAAAGTCTGAGTATCGTTGTGAATATAAGAGTATTGAGGGGAGGTCAGTATAGTTGTGTTGATTGTGGTCTGGTTACTATTGCATTAGTCGTCTGTCTTGAAGGAGAGGAGAATAAATTAGAAAGAGTGAGATACGGAAAGGCTATATCACCAAGATATCAGGCACCCGTATACGACAACAGTGGAACAGTGGCTAGGAACATAATCTCCCGCAGGCGATCAATCGAACAGAATCGTTCGTCGAGACAACCCTGATGACCATCATTGTCTTCAGCGCCAAATGACAACAATCTTACATGAAAATCATGAAAATAGGCGTGCTACCAACGCCCCCGCAACGAAGAGACTGATACGGCCTGATGAGTACGGCCGAAGAGAGCTTCATTTCCTCCTACAAAGATAGAGTTACCACATCTATGTTAGAAGGACACTGAGACTATGTTGATATCGAACGAAGGCTCTGCCCGGGGGTATAACGTCACGAGCTTGTGATAGTGTGGTACAAGTAGAGGGAAGAAGTAGAACTGACAGCGCACCGGTCTGTGTATGGGTATTCATTAATTAATCGGTCGGTGGAAAAGGCAGATCATGCATGTAATGGTTTCAGCGTGTCACGATATGGAGTTGAGCAAGTCCTTGGATCTTTAAAGTGATAGACGGTCAATTTGAGATGGGCGACCGGCGATAAATGAATTAACGATGGGTTGTTCTAACAAGCACCATAGCCGCAGTAGCGGCATGACTTTCCAGGCGCGACCCAGGATGCGCGGTTCTCCTGTATGCAGATGGGGCACAGCTTGTCCCCCAGTTTTCCCTGCTATATTCAAGATGGTATTGGTCAGTATATACTCCTGTACAGTCTGTCGTGCTTAATTGATACATACGCTCACAGGGCCAGGAGCTTGGCCAACGACGGCGACAGTGCCAAGGGTGTTCTTGGAAGGGCACATCTCGAGAAGTGGAGTTGGATTGATCGTAGGCAAAGTTAAAATTTGGGCTTTGAAGGTTTTCGCTTGATTAACGGAAGCGAGGAAGATTCGAAGTGGATGAGTATGAGTAGGAAAAGGAGAAGAAGTCTTTGGAGCTTAGTCTGGGGGAAAACCCGACTTTATATACCCAAAACAAAAGGCCGCGTAACCGATTGCCAGTTTCTGATTGCTCGCTGAATTCGAAGTTGTTCTTTCCTCATCTCGGCGATTAACTCCAAACGGGAAAGAGTGCAATCCCACGTGGCTTCCTAATCCAATTGGGCGCGAATCCGAGTTCTTCCCCATCTTCAGGGCTTCATCAGAGCTGCGTTGTAGTGTCGTTATGGTATTCCCCTTTTGGGTAATTCTTGGTCCGTGCGGTCACTTCTCTGTACGAGCCTGGGGCAGGAGGGACCAGTATGTTCGGGACCTTAGTTGGGTCCTGGAAGAACCTTCAGCATCGCATGACGCTAAGGCACTAGTGTACTTCGAAGTTTATAGGGTTGTCTAGCCACCCAATATCAACTGGTCAGAATACTGACTCATGATTGACCGAGTCCCGGTGCACTGGGTCCCGCTCTTTGAAGATTCTTCGCTTCATTCTCTTGAGTGGTTTCTAAATGTCGCCGCGTTCAACACATCATATCTAGGACTGACGGCGGCTCAACTAGTATCAAGCTTAGCTCACACTAGACAGGCCAACTGTCCCTAATGAACTACAAAAGGCTATCATTAAAAATGCTTGAATTCCTCGTGATTCCACGGGCAACAGGTCTCATCCAGTGAGCCAGTTCAGGCAATGCAATGGACCCCCGACAACACGGGCGCCAGGAACATTCATTAACTGCTACATCTACCCCGCTACCTGACGCAATTCCTGCAACCAAGAGGAAATCGCGAAGATGGAGTGCAATTGCATGGTCTCAATGCATTTGTAAACGCTAATGCTGGCCCACTCCAATGCGCCCAGCAGCTACCACTCTGCCGACTTTCGTCCATTGAATGTTGGTCACGTACATTCCTAGATCGGTATGAATGTTCCAGAACCTAATCTTGATTTGTAATGGGTACACTGTTGGCCAGTTGTCGCTGCCCAAACAGACAATGTTATGTCTTCCTTACCCCGCCCGAACTCGTTGGGATGGCCCCAGGTTTTACGGGTAGGTTACAGAGGCTTTACCACTAACACTTACTCACTGAGGCACCAATCAGTAGAACTGTCAACAGGCTATTTAAACCTGCTGTTTTTCCGTTCCCTTCGCTTTGTATTTGCTTTCATCTGTTCACCACATCTCTCGACCAGCTTGCCAGTCTACAACTTCTACCCGATAAATCACAGTTTTATCAACTAAAAACAAACCCGACCACGAATCATCAACATGTGCTTCACGCGCCACACCACTGTAAGTCGTCGGTCAAATTGACGTTTCGATTCTGTCGTCTAACTCGTTATCACCCTCTAGTCTTGCACGTCCGCCGAGAGCGCCCAGCCCACCGCTGCTGCTGGCCCCGGTGTGAACCATTCATCAAACGATTATTACGAGTGTGAATGGTGTAAAGAGTGGGTTGAGATCGAGGGCCACGACTGCATTGGGCCGTACGAGTAATCAGGCAGCTTTGCATCGCACCATTGGGACAAAGCCTTCGCAAAGCGGGGTTTCCGCGGTGAATTTAGATGGTGGATAGTCTAGTGAACGTCGTTGATGTTCAAAGGCTAGGTTGTTGGAATATACGTCAATGTCTCAAGCCCGATAGTGCGCTCAATGATTGAACCATAATATAGCATGCCACCCAAACTCTTCCTATTTTACAATGTGGTGACAGTCTACAAGCTTATGCTTTTCACAAGACCATACTCTTGGTAGGTGACTTCAAACATCGAGGCCATCTGATGTATCTTCAGGCTGTTCGATCCGTGGTATCAGACTCAAAAGCCCGCGATAGTAAATGCCAGCGTTGTCCGGGACGCATGAGTCCTCGGCACCATAGTAACACAGACTGTAACCACCTACCATGACCATAGCACGTTTCGGGTTGTGTCCTGGTAGGCTCCGTCGGAAAGTCATGTGAGGTGACAAGCACCTCATCCCTCAGGACAAATAGTAGCCTGTGTCCCGCACATGATTTTGGTGGCGATTTCAATTCTTCGTCCCCCTGTTGTTATATCCGCCGCCAACATCTTGACAATACAGCTACAAACCTCGTCCACTTACTACAATTCAACATTTCCTTCCCAAATACCGCACCAACCCTCAAAGGCAACGGACTGGTGACCAGCAAAAGATCGTGGAGAATGGAAAGCTTGGCAAAGCTTAGCTTATGTACAGAAACCCGAGGAGGTTGACAAGATTCCAACGAGTCCAGTCTCCAAATCACCTCCTTGGAGGAAAACTGAGTTTTGACCTGTAAATCACGTGTAAGATCCTCCTTTGCAGTTGGCTTCCGGGTTCAAAGTGACATTATAGCACCACAAGAGCCTCCGAGAGTGCGCATTCCATTGAATGTGGGTGGGAATGAGACACAGCCTCCCGTCGTTCTCCGTGGCATGCAGGCCCACAAACGTGGATGTGTTCATCCAGCGATTCTGATGATTTGGGACTTGATAATGAAGGTTCCATAAAATTCGGCGGTAGTGCATCCAACACTGAATGATCTATTCTCATAACCTAAAGCCCTTTCCGTTGTCATTGTCAATCAAGACGAACTGTGGGAAGCCTGTTGGCTTGCTTGTCCATTTTTCTTGCGCCCCTGTTTGTTGGGCTTGGAACCCTTCTGCTTGTCCACGACCTTTTGGGCGTGAGAGATACTACCCGCCGGCGTGAAACCAGCAGCCTCTGTCATCTCAAGTGCCCGCAGCCACCTTTCCGCATTAGCATCACGGAAGCGACTCTAGCGCATACGGGCAGAATGCGCGGAGCCACCAAGTTGTTGTCCAACATTAGCCCAATCTACCTACAGAAGATTTACGCATGGGTTAATAAGACGCCTGAATCTGCACGCACTGAGACGGATTGAACTTACATCTTTGATTGGGCAGCCCTGATTAATCATAGCCAGGATAAGGAGGACGTGTTTGGACACAGGGACATCGTCGTTGTTCGGTTCGGGATTCATCTCTATAGCAATCACGGTGGTCAGCAAGCTTTGTGTGTTGATTCATCTGATGCTTGAGGCTTGGCAACTAGATCATTTTGAATTGCATGCCGTTCCCACTCACTGAAGTTATCTGTCTGATGAAAGCGTGGGTATGGCGTCAATAGTCGCGTTGTGTAAACGTGGGAGAATGGCGACACAAGCCAGATCAATCGTAAAGTTGTGTACCTGGTGACAGACAGGTTACAAAGCCACTAAAAGGGACAAATGCTTGAACCAATGACTCTCTTGTGTTAGCTGATATCGCGCGTCGATTAACAACAATTCATTCAACTTACCAAACGACAGGCTGATTACCGTAACTTTTGTAGTGAAGGAAACAAAGAGCAGAAGGTTCATGAAGAAAAAGTGGCAAACACGTAAAAAACTTTATTCCTATCAAATTCTGTGGGCGTATCATGGAAATGGAAGGTGCCCAGCTCGTGACTAGGGCACATACATACATTAGGACAATGTTGCCTTCATCAACCCAAACAAGGTACATCTTCTCCCAATTTATCTGGGCGGCAGTGACGGCGATGGGCTCGGGTTGTCATGATGACCTATTTTTGAATTGCCCATTGGTTTCATATAACTCCATTACAGAGTGAGGCACACCAAGAACTTGGTCAGGGCCGGCGGTCATGTATTGCGGGCACTCCCATAACATCCGTGGCGGAACAGTAGGGTTAACCCTAACCATGCTGTATAATATGTGGGTCCTCGAAATCCTGGGGTCCGATGTATAGAACAAATGTAGAACGTGAGCAAGAATTGGGCAATGCGTTAATGACTGCTAAAAATGATTGATTGATTAAGAAGAGGAAAACCCAGTGAGGGGATTCCAACTATGCTAATAAATATCCACTGGCACTCAGGCCATACACGCGTGATGTTTGTCACACAAATAACCCTAACCCCACCTGCTACAACCTGGCTACACCGTAGCCGTTCGACAACAAATTGTACACATCATTGCGCGTTTTCATAGCTGGAAACATTGACTGCAGTTACACATGGTGATAACGTATAGTGCCAGTTGTCCATGGAACTCTTGAGCTTGCAGGTTTGGCACCAGTCAAGAATTTGTCCTCGAGGTTGCCAACAACCCTGCAGGAAGTTACCAAATTGGTGAAGCACTTACCGAATTGGGGTTTACACAAGCAGCAGGGTCCCCTTTGCCATGCAAACCCGTGGAACCAGAACAGGCGACGTATTTTACAGGGGCTTGAGTATTCTGTCTATCGTCAGAGTGTGCGTACATACATACTATAGACGTAGTATCCGCCGTGATAAAGAGTATAATGAGTTTTGTGTGCCGGGCAACTAGACTTGCATGCTCCTAAACCAAAAAACCGTGGTGAATGTGCATGTCGGTTCTCTAGCCTCTTTTCACGCCCCGACTTTGAATCTGCTCCAGAAGACTTTTCGTTTTGTCTTCGGCTTTCTTTCTAGTTCATCGCTGGAACACAATCGGGCATCCAATTCTTTTGGGATTACAGTCGGTCGCTATGAGAAAACCTTTACAAGTTTATCGACCAAAAGACCAGCCTGAGGTTTTCGTCTGTTCCCATTTGATACATGGAAGCCAAACATTTCAGCAGCAGAAGCTTGCTTAGTGAGTCCGGCATTGAACGATAATGGATTACCAGGAGTTGCCAGCTACCGAGTCTTGCAACTTCAAGGGGTCTTATCACCCACCCAGACCTCCCCACTAACGCTCTGCATTCTTAAGGTATGAATGAGTACCTGTGGCCTCCCCGAGTACACCTCACGGGTGGTACCGTCTCTGAAACTGGGGATGAGCCGGCTTCTTCCAGTGCAACGCAGAGTTGTGAGCATGTGGCGTTATCAGCACTGATGTTGATGGAGTCGCAGGCCTAGGTAGACCATGTGTCTGGCGCGTTTGCCTGGGAGTAGAGGTGGCACTCTGATAAACAACCTGCAAAGGAACGGATAGAAGATTTCGTTGTGTGTTGTCAATACAAGTTGCAATAGTGATTTGGCGCGCTCTGCCGCCATGTGCGACGACTGAGGGGTAGTCAAAAGGTGGAAAAAAGAGAAGGCGTATGGCGAAGTTTTGGAGGAAGCTGAGGCATAAACGCTATCTTATCCAACATTTCGCAAAGGCAGGAGGACAGCGGTTCGTTGATAGTGAGCTTCAGTTCCAAGTAGCAAGAATAATCAACTAGCTGTGTAATTTACATTTTCACATTGTAAACCAGGTCACGGAAAGAGGTTTAAAAGGGAGTCAAGTGCATGAATTGTGATATATTGAAGTATGTTATTGTGAATACTTGGACTGATTTGGCTATGCATCGAACTACAGATATACCAGATACCCGAAGGACATTGACACGCTACTTCAACCAGGTCGAAACACTGGATCTGTCAACAGGGTCCACCAATGTATGTTGCCAACCCGTCGTAAAAGATAGGCCCATCAAGGCTTAGAACTTTGGATTCGGTGTGGGTGAGCTGAGTACAACTCATAATCGTACCCGTTAGGGCCAGGCCGTAGGATTTGGACTGTAACTTCGTACTCGCCCGGCAGAGCAAGATATAAATCGCCGCTGAAGGCCGTACGTCCAGGGCCAATGGGCGTCATATAGAAATTTGAGGTTTGACCGCGCGGGTCCCGGATAGTCAGTGTACCGGAAAATCCACGGTTACAACCGAATGAATCATCGGTGCAGGAGATGTGGATATATTGACCAACATTTCCGCTGGTTGGGATGTTATTTAAGACGAAGCGAGGAGACATTGTGATAAAGGTTAGGCGGTTAGGTGAAGTGTTTTGGTACTGCTGTAGAAGGAAATTTAAATGCTGTTGGAGGTGTTGATTATTCTAAGAGATCTGGTTCAAAAGAGAATGGGAATAGCTCTATATATACAGGAGTTGCTGGTGATTTTGCAATGGGTTCTGGGTACCAACCCATCGGGCCCACCAGCAGTCAAAGAAACTCTAACAACCTATTGTACCACTTCATCGTGCGGGTACTGCGATACCCGCGTATTCAACGAAACGGGGTGCACGATACTCGGAGGAGAAAGAGGAACAAAGGAAGAGCAGGTTCCAGGCACCTTCATCAGACAGCGTGGCTCTTTGACGACGCTTGATCATCCACATAGAGACAAAGACGCACGGCAAAATCCGCGAAGTTTAATCTTTCACATCCCCTTTGCTGAAAGACGGAAAGCATAGCCTGAAACAACCATATGTCTGGTACGAGTTGACGTCGCAATCACGTGCAGAAAGTCGGGCGGGCAATGCTGATGCAAAGCAAAGAATAGAAAGCCACCAAACAACGAAGGGAATGAGTGGCAGGGCACAACTGCGATAGAATCCGATCGACCTTGTAATGTCTGATTAAAAAATGCGTGACATTCTTTGTTCTAGCTGAGACAAAGGCTCTTTGGTCCCCGGCCGAACCCACAATCGTGACACCATGTTTCGGCTCCTCCCGCTGTGACGAGCCCCCCTGCTAGGTTCTATCTTCAAATCAAACCAATACGCTGGACACAACACTTTGCGCTAGTTCCAGGTTTGATCGTTGGGAGATAATGACGACCGTGGACCAGGAGACTGTAATGATAGTCAGAGACCATCACCACAAGATGCCGGACCTCTCTGACCGAAGTTCAGAGGATTAGATAAAGAACATTCAAATTTACCACGTTACCCATGGTTAGAGGCTCACTATGAACTATCGATTGTAAAAAGAGCGAGTTGGACAATTTTCTATGACGGCGGCCCTGGCACCAGGCATGTCGTCATTTTTGTTTGTTTGTTTCCATTTAATACCTGATTAGCAGGCCTAATGCCTCTTTTTTCAGGCATGTCGTCATTTCATCGAGACATCGTGAATCCAACTAGGGTTAGCCCAGCAAATTTTTCGTGCGCAAGATGTGACTAACCCTAGTCACGGGGCTTACATCATCAACCTAAGTCCTCTTTTGTGCACACTTATATCCACCACTGCTGCGACAACTAACGTCCAGGGCCTCATGGCCATAGATCTGTATCTTCCATCTTAGTTTAAGTCAGCAACACAGCCAATGAGAAACTCCTAGTTTTCGAGTTTGTTGACACAGTCGTGTTCTCGTACCATTGAGCCTAACACATCCTTAAAATGGCTCAGACCAATGAATGGGGAGGTGTGGAGGGTCGTGTCACTATGGAATCTCCTCTGTTCCCAAAATACTACAATCCATACGACCATTCCCGAGTATTATTTATCAGAACCATGACACGGAGTGTTGATGACTAGATTAGAGGGGTTCATTTTCCTCAGCCCTTGATGATCCTAGTAACTATGTGTCTATCGAGTGATCGTTCGATATACTATAGTGGTTCAACAGTTTAGCAAGCGTAAATCTCAACGAGACCCGAGGATCCTGTCCAAGGTCTATAACAGTATTCGTTAGTGTGGCGTTGGCCTCCAGGTATACGCATATGCAATCATTTCCATTCATCAAGTATCGCTACTGCCTAGTCCGAAGCCAAGTTTTGTTAGGTCAAGATATTCCAGGTCGCTTCATTCAATATGAACGATCATCCAACTAGATAATCCATGTGTGAGGTTTTGTCTCTCCTGCTTGGTCGCTAACTGCTTGTCCTCATTCCCCAGTAATTCGCCCTTTCTGAAGCGACCAGATCTATGTACTGCTGTATTGGTGAAGATCCAGTAGAGTAGGCAACATCGATTAAAGACGCCATCAATTCTGGTATCCACAGGTTCCGCAGTTCCGGCCACTGGCAACCCAAGACTCTTTCCCATTAGCCTTGCAGCGGGGGCAGAGCGTGCCTGCTAAGGTGCTGTGCTATTGAGAGGAAGAAAGGTTAGCCTTATCTGAATGGATTTAGATTATACTTCTGGTGTGCTTACATTAACTAGGCCAGCGACAAGGCTATTGGAGTGGACGGCGTCGGTAGTAATATCGTGAAGACACATGTTGAAGATGAAGTTTAGTTACGTGTGGATGGTATCGAAAGTTGGTCAGGTCTTTGTATCGGTAACGATCAAACTTGGATGACAGAAAAGTTGGATGGATGGGAGTTTAAGAGAAGAAAAAAGTTGAAAGCCATACCCACGGGCCAAAGGCTACCTTAAATACCCAAAATTGGTTGCCTGTGTGCCTGCTCAATGCTATCCTTTGAGAAATACTCCGGGTGCTTTCCACAATTGTTGCTATCCAGTACAAGTACGGCACAATTCTACATGGATATCACGGGCTGACTGCATTGCTATTGTGACCAGGTTCTTATTAGCCTGGCTTAACGTAAAGCAACTGAACCGTGGTGGAGGTTGTTTCCTCTTTGGGCATCTCGTCGACAGACATGGACTATCTATCTGGTCAGTCACGTGCCGGGGGTTTGGCAATATTCACCCGGCTAACCCTAACATTACGTCGCTCGGGTGAGTCGACCGTGTGGTTGCACCCGAAAGGGAGGTGAACATCTCTCGTAATCCAGAATCAGATATAGAGGCTAACAGCAACAAGATATACTCTCTGTGAACCGTTATGCCCGGTTGAACCTAGGAAAATTAGATACCCGGGAACGCATAAGGGAAACATGCAAACATTGAAATGAGCAAAATACTGTAAAATTTGAAGAACAATGGTATTGTGTCTATGCTGAATCACGGTTGTATGGAAACAACTCGTAGTATACTCGCTAGTGTGTAGAGAGTCAAACGTAAACTGTATGTCTATGGAACAACCACTTCATTGAAGAACCAGGAATCATCAAGCGCCTCATGATATGTCTTATTTGGTGCACTATTGCGCATAGCATTGAATTCTGTGTGTGTGTGAGGAGTACAATTGTTGATAGTAACCATCCAGACTAAGTTGGAAGATTTGAACCGTGACTTTGTAGCGTCCTGGGATCGATAAATAGCATTCGCTTCTGAAGGCGGCGCCATCAAAGCCAACTGGGGTCATCACCACGTCGCATGTTTGGTGTTCTGGGTCGCGGATTGACATGGTAGCAGAGAAGCCACGAGTGGATCTGCCAGATACATTACTGCATAGAATGTGCAGAGTCTGACCATGGTAGCCGAAGGATGGGTTATCTGACAAATCGAAGATAGGAGGCATTGTGACAAAGCTCAATGTTCCGCGAATTTTATTATTGGAAGGGGTTTAATAGAAGCAGGCCAATTTGATTAGATTCGATGCGTTACAAGAGAATTCGCTCACCTAAGAAGTCGTTGACCTACATTATATACATGTTATGAGCAGGTATCTCATCGTGATATTCCAAGCCATGCCCCGGGCCGACCGAGAAACAATGAACGAGTATCATGGACTGAGATTCAGTTGCAGTACCCCCGAGCGTTTTACTCATTGGGTGTCTTGTCAAAGGCTCACTGGTGGGAGGCTGTCCAACAAGTGGCCAGGAAAGCCCGGAAATGTCTGTGTGCTAATCCAAGTCTTTCACTACCTCCAAATCCATGCGTAAACACAAAGATCCTCGGGATTCCCCATTTTTAGTCACCGCAATGTTGGGACTTCTTAGTATTGGCTAAGATAAAGCTTCATAATCGAGCGAGGGACTAGGTGCGACGACAATACCGTGACGTGGTCTGATTCGTCAACGCCATCTAAGGGTATGGTCTCATCGTCATTGGGAGATAGGAACCTTGTACAAGCAGGTGAGCCCTGGAAGCTGGGCACATCGACAGAAACCTGACCCATAGAACAATCAAACACACGCTTTGTCCCTGCTCGAACAAAGAAATGTGACGGAGGTTCGATCCAACAGTTCTGCCGTCACGTTCGGCACTTCCCGCTGTCAAAGGCGATACCCCTGGATCTCTGAATCCTACATGCAGGGGACGACTTTTCCAATCTTCGGTAGTCTACACAAAGAAATCGTTACTGTTGAACAAGCTGAACCGACTATTTGGCTAGTTTCCTTCGGAATACCCCGCGGTTGGTGCAGCGGGTTCCATTTACCTGTCCGTGGCCCATGGTTCTGTTCGAAAAACGGGCATGTCGACCCGTAAGACGGGCTGGGAAGCGACGACCCCGTGTGATGACATTCCAAAAATAGGCCTTCTAGACATGGCGAGGTCGCAAAACAGAGTTCGAGGGTAAAGCCTGGAGGGCATGGCATCGTAGGGATGATGTGGACCAATACTTATTTGGGTTTCTAGATTTCAACCGGGCGACTTCATTGTCGGCACTTCCCGAGATGCCACGCGTGGAATCTTTCTTGACAGAATCCTTTGTGCCAGGGGCCACCTCTTTTGCCCGCCAAAATACCATGAAGAAAATGGCGTTGTTGGATAACATGGTTCGATGGTCTTTGTTGGGCTTTGCGAGATAGCCACGCAAAGGAAGTCTAGAAAGAAACGTCACGACCGGGCTCGCCAATGCCGTACGGTAGTTCGTATCAACGAAGAGTCTCCGTTTTCATTTCATATAAGAGTAGCAATGGATCGCCACAAGTGTTGCTCAAAAACAGTCCTCTCTCTATCAAATCAGTTTACACATCACGACATCACATCAATTTCACAGCCTCATCTTACCCTCGTCAAAGAGTTTGAATCCTGAGAAGCTACCAAGTCATTTACTCCATTCTACAAAGACTTCTACATCTATACAAAATGTCCCAACAATTTCAATTCGATTCGCTCCCAGCTACCTGCTACGCTGGAGAAGCAATCGACATCAATTGCAGCCAGGTCTATGGGGCTCCAGATACTGGTATCTGGGCTTCCGTAACCATTCGTGATTCATGTGGCTATTGCTACAACAAAGACATGGTATCTTGTGGGCGTGGTGTCGTTGCTTTCGAAACAAGATTTGTGCCTTTTAATGCGGGGGAGCACACAATCGAGATTCAGATTATGAAAGATTACTCCGATGAAAGAGAAACGGAAGTTCACTCCGTTCTGTCCGCGACTTTCACAGCTTATAGATATTAAACTCGCTCGGGCTTCAGGATAAATTCGGCTCGTGTGATTATTCCAAACCATTCACTCCCAACCTTCACTATAGACTATACTGTGTTGAATATACCACTCACCACTTATCTGCAATGTATTCTATCTCTTGTTTTAGAAGTGACAGACCCTCATGTATCGTTATGTTAACCCTGCAATGTGTGTATCCTAATGTAGCCACGCTATATGGCGCTCGTAGACATGGACCTCCAGTCTGAGGAGTCGCGTGCCCGGATTTTGGGACAACTCTGCGCAACCCTATCATCGATATCCGCAACATCTGACCCTCCAAAATTGTCCTTTAGTCCCAATATTTTAGTGGATAAGTTCAGCTACAAGGGACTCTAATAAACATACATCAGTCAATCCAACATTGTCCTGCCCCGTGAAGAACCCCTCGGTCGACAAAACTTATAATCTAAAAAAGGGTTGGATGTGTGTTGCCACTGGTGGAATTACTTAATCACGGTTTTGGGTCTAGACTGCAGCACACGCATGCCAATGTCTACGTGAAGTGTTCACCGTACAGTGAGATTGGCAAGATATCTTGGTATTGCGTTCGAGAGCTTCTTGCAGAGTGACAGATTGGAAACAAGACATATGCCGTATGATCATCTGATCACTTCTTTCGTCAGAACCATTGGATTCATCACGCAGAAGCAGAGCGGCGTTTAAATTGAGGAGTTGAAAATGTCTCTGGAGTGTCATCATATCTTCGCAAATGAACTTGTCTGCCGAAGAGGAGGGTCTTTGCGCTCTATTCTTGAGAGCTTGAGCAGGATGACTGGTTCCGACTAACCATTAGAATCTCCAGGCATGTCACCAGCTGGAGCCCCGAACAGAGCTCTCAATGCAGCCCATAGTAGACTCATGCTAGCCATTATTGGCCAGGGCGGCCCGATCAGCGAAGCAGGTCCACACGGTTGGGTAGAATAGAATGATCCACAGCGGGGTCACAAAAGCACCTTGATAACCATAGATCCATTGTAGCACCGGTGGTTCTGCTCTTGGCTGCAAAAGCTACGCAGCGAGAATGAGATGGCACAGGTTTTAAGACGATAATGTCACCGAATGGACAGCGGCCGTTGACCTCCCTGCGGCAAAGCCGACTGTCCGACCACGCGATCTTGATCGCGCGGCAAAGGCTGTCTACGGACAGGTGACCAAAACCGGACAGAACCGGGTCGCAGACTATATTGGCCAGCCGGGCAACAGTAGAGATCGAGGGCCTTCTAGAGCGGATGAAGCGGAGCCGACCAGAAAGAACAAGCGGAAGAATAGAACGGGCTAACATTCAGAGCCCAGTGCGCAGGATAATGAGCTAAACTGTGACGGATTGGGAGGCATCATCATATCACTCGGCCAAAAAGAAGCGCAGCCTTTGGACTTTGTTTTGGAGGAGCGTTCTATCATGGTCGATATAATGTGCGATTCCTTTGGAGTCAGAAGCGAACAGGTAGTAAGCAGCCATCAGACAGGGCAGAAGCTGACTAACTGTCTGATCGACGAACTAGCTCAAATCATCCATGGGAGCAATGAATGGTACTTGGGAGCTACGAAGTACACAGATGAAAGTGAGTCGGCCGGCGTCATCAGGCACGTATACCGGGGAGCGATGCTGCTTCTGTTTTTGAAAAGCATGTCATCAACGTGCAGGAAGTGCCATCTGAGGCATCGAGATATTGCTAAAGTGTGAGTGGCGTCGTGGATGTCAGATTATTATGAGGAGGTCAATATAGTTGTATTGGTTGTAGTTTAGGTATTATCCCATCAGTTGTCTATCTAGAAGAGTAAGAGAAGAAGAGAGGACCAGGGAGACATCTTAGTAACATGATGCCTGCAACCTATATCGGGAGATCACGTGTAGGAATTGGTCACGTGACTCCGCGATGTACGACATCTCTATACCCAGTTTGACAGATATATTGGTAATATATCTGTGATCCGCCTGGCTTCGTTAAATCGAACACGGCGGATGTTTGATGACAAAATCATGTCCATCTTGACACTCTTTGGACCCAGATACACGAAATACCCGGCCCTGGACGAGACCAATACGGTTTACGTCGTCTTCCTATCCCAGAACCAACTTACCATAAACATTCTTTTATGTCAGCCTGACGGCCCCTCGTTCATGACCCCACATCAGGGGTTCCAAGCGCCTATCTGTGACTGAGGTGCAACTAATCCATGTAACTGTATGTACTGAATTCCAGGCTGGAAAGCCTTGTGTCGAACCATTACCACCGTTTGAGGGTAGAACCGAGGTCACGCTATTGAGCCCATGACTTCAGGCGTACAGTGATCCCGAACCGTTAATCACAAAAGGACCACGGGATGTCGATAAATGAAAGCGGCAACACGCGTGGAGCATAGTGGAACAGTATATTCATAGCTTGCCGGTTGCGTATGAAACTATAGTTCCGATTCCAGCTACCCGCAGCGTTCCAACACTCCCACCCGATTGTCTTCCGTCTCCGCAAATCGGTTTAGACAGATTTGATGACAACGCCAATCTATCACCGGGACACAATGACCGATGTCGCTAGAATGGACAGGTGGCATAACGGGTCAACCCTCGCCAAGGAGCACGCGGGGTCATTGCCATCGGGCGCCATGGGGACGCTGCGTCACGCGGAAGAAACCTTTTCACATAGGCGGCCTAGAATCAAGAAGAGTAGACTGAAACAAGGTGTATACACGTGCGAATCTTGAGGAAGTAGCTTTATGCGTGCAGCTGACGTTCACGGTGACTATCCAAACAAAGTAAAGCCTAAGCAGCTAACAGCCTTGACTGACCGGGGCTAGACTAACCATTCTTCCTTTTGTCCGACACGAACGTGTATACAGGAGCAGAACTCCAAGAACCGGGATAGTTCTATCAAAACAAACATTCACTGCACAGGTGTCGATGGGTGTGGATCTCACTGGAAGGTGCGTATTCACGCGTAACGGATGATCTTTGCTGGCGACGCATCTTCGATCAAGGCGATGATGAGAAATCGCGTGGTATGAAGGCGACAGTCTGACATAGATATCGTGAAAACAAACATCCCAACCATAGGCCGCAACGAAGACACTGATAAAACCTGATTAGTACGACCCAAGATAAACTCATTTCCTCTGACAAAGACAGATTTGCGACATTTATGTTACAGGGACTCCGAGACTAGCGGGTATTGCACCAAGGCTCCGCCCGGGAGTTTGACGTCAAAAACCTGTGATAGTATGGTACCTATAGAGGGAAACGGCAGAGCTGACAACGAAGCGGCCTCTGTATGCTGACTTATGAACGAATTGTTGAGGGAAACGGTAGATGGTGCATCTGATGGTTACGGCAATCCGGCGTGTCACGATATGAATTTGAGCAGGTCCTTGTATCTTTATAACGATAGAGAGTCAATTAAGAATAGAGTGCAATAAACAAATAAATGCTTGAATTTTCTAACAAGCGCCATAGCCGCAGTAGCGGCAAGCCTTTCCGGGCGCGACCCAGGATTCGCGATTTTCTTGTATGCAGATGGGGCACAGCTTGGCCCCCAGCTTTCCCTGCTATATTCAAGACAGTATCGGTCAGTACATACTCATGTACGGTCTGTTATGCTTATGGATACATACGTTAACAAGGCCAGGAGCTTGGCCACCGACGGCGACAGTGAGAAGGCTCTGCTTCAAAGGGCACATTTTGTGAAGTGCAATTGGATCGCTGAAAGACAAAATTGGAATAAGTACTTTGATGATTATCGCTTGATGGACGGAAGCGAGCAAGATTTGAAGTGGATGAATATGTGTAGGAAAGGAAGAGAAAAAGATTGGAACTCGGTCGGGGGAAAACACGACTTCAAATACCCCAAAAGACGGCCGCGTCAGCGCTTGCCATTTCCTGATTTCTCGCTGCATTCAAGATTGTTCTGTCCCCATCCACGCGGTTCGCTTTAAACGGGGGAAGGTGTAATCTCACGTAGCTTCCTGATGTGATTTGGCGCGGATCTGAGCTCCTACTCGATTTGAGGATGTAGTTATACCTGCGTTGCCCTGTCGTTGGATTATTCCCCTTTCGGGGAGGTTTGGTCTGTGCCACCGCTTTCCTGTACGAGCTTAAGGCAGGCCTGCCAAGTACGCACGGGACTCAAATAAAGTCCTGGACAAACATTCAAGATCGCATGGCACTAGCACTCTGATTGACGTCAAAGTTTATTTTAACGTCTTCGCGTGTTCCAGGGAATATGCGCCGACCCCAACTCTGACCATGGAAACATTTCATAGAATTTTGGCAGAACAGGACAGTACAACACGGACCCAAGGGCCAGTCATTAACCGCCACATCTACCCCGCCACCTGAAATGAAGCCAGCAAACAAGAGGAAATCGCCAAAATGGAGCGTAATTGCATGGTCTCAGTGCATTGGTAAACGCTAGTCCTGGCCCACTTCAATGCGCCCAGAAGCTGCCATTGTGCTGATTCTCGTCCACTGGATATTGGTCATGTACATTCCCAGATAGGTACGAATATTCCAGAACCCAACCGTGATTTGTACTGGGGACACACTTGGCCAGTGGTGCCTGCCCAAACGGACAATGTTGTGTTCTTCTTGCCCCGCCCAAACTCATTGATATGGCCACAGGCTTGACAGATTAGTTACAGAGGCTTTACCACTAACACGTACTCACTGATGTACCAATCAGTAATCCTGACAAAAAACTATATAAACGTGCTGTTTTTCCGCTCCATTAACTTTGTATTTGCTTTCAACTGTTCACCACATCTCGCGACCAGCTTGCCAGTCTACAATTTCTACCCGAACAATCCCAACTTTACGCACTAAAAACAAACCATTCCACGAATCATCAACATGTGCTTCAAGAGCCACACCACTGTAAGTTCTCAGTCAAATTGACGTTTCGATTCTGTCATCTAACTCGTCATCACCCTCTAGCCTTGCACGTCCGCCGAGGGCGCCCAGCCCTCCGCTGCTGCTGGCCCCTGTGTCAACCATTCCTCGAACGATTATTACGAGTGTGAATGGTGTAAAGAGTGGGTCGAAATCGATGGTCACGACTGCATTGGGCCTTACGAGTAATCCGGCTCAGTGTCAGTGCACCATCGGAACGAAGCCTCCGCCGGAAAGGCTCTCCGCGCTAGATTTGCCCGGATGGCAGCCCAGTGAACGTTGTTGATGTCCACGGGCTAGTTTCTTATAATATATGTCCATTTCTCAAGCCTTTTAATTCCCTTAGTGTTTGAACCATGATGTTGTATGATAGCATAGCACTTCCTACTTTAAAACATGGTGACAACGTACAGCTTTTATGTTTGTCAACAAGTCTTATCCTTCATGGCGAACTTGGACCATCATTCCCATCTGTTGTGTCTGTAGGCCTTCCGGGTCGTGGCATTAGAGCTTAGAGCCCGCGATTCTCATTGCAACCGTTGGCCGGAATGGGTGACTTTACGGCACCATGGCATCACAGAGCGTATCCACCTGCAATAGCCCGGTCACATTCTGGGTTCCATCGTGGTATGTTTAGTGTAAAGTGGACCCGAGGCTGGAAGCACCTCACCCCCAGGAACGAATAGTGACCGGTGTCCCAGTCATGATTGTAGCAAAGATTTGCATCGTTTGTCCCTCGGTCATCATGTCCTCAAGCATCGAGTTGTCAAGAGAGCTATCGATTTCTTGTACTTATTACTTGTTGGTCTCATGCAACTCAATGGTAAAGTGACGCACATCAAGAACTCAATTGAGCGACCGGCATGATACATTATCTGTAATGAAGTGCGAGGCACTCCCATCATATCCATATTACAACGGTAGGGTTAACCCTAGCCGCGCTGGTGAGATATGTGGGACCGTAAAATCCTAGGGACCGACGGATGGAACGGATTGTACACGTTATTGCGCGTATTCATGACTGCGAACATGGGCTGCGTGTAGTCGAACTGTTAGTGCATACCGTCAGTTATCCATGTAACTCTCGAACTTGAAGTTTTGGCGACAATCAAGAATTAGTCCTCACAGAGTCAACCCTAACCCTGCATTACTACGGCGCTAACATCAGGCGGCCCACAGCCCGACAGGAAGTTACCAAATTGGTTAAACACTTACCGAATTGGTGTGTACACAAGAAGCAGGGTTCCGTTTCCCGTGCACGCCTGTGAAACCAGAACGGGTGACGTATATTACGGGGGCTTGAGTCTTTTGTCCATCGTCAGCGTGTGCGTACATACATACGTAGTAACTGCCGTGACAAAATGTAGAATAACCTTTTGCTGCGGGGCAGCGAAACTTGGCTGCTCTTGAAAAAGAGATTAGTGGTAACGATGCATGCGACCTCTCTATATTGTTTCCCCACCCTGAATTTGGTTGTGCCCACAAACATCCTCCATTTTGTCTTCAGCATTCCTCCAACTTCATCGCGGGAAAACTTTCGAGCATCCAAACTTTATCGGACTACTCTTCATCGCTGGGCGAAAACCTCTATATTCGTCGATAGATCAAAAGAGACAGATGAGGCTTTCGTCTATTCCCATTTAACAAATTGAAGCCAAACATCTCAGCAGCAAAAGCCCGACCAGTGAGTCCACCATTGAATATCAATGGATAACCAGGTGTTGCTAGCAACTAGGCGTCGTAACTTCAAGGAATCTTATCACACTCTCGGAACTTCCCACTAACGCCTTTCATTTATAAGGTATGGATGAATCCCAGTTGCCTCCTGTCAACGAGGTTCGTCTTGTGTTTGCTATAGCTGCTCAGTCATGCACTACAAAACGAGTGAGTACAAGGTCGAAATCTAACTATCTGTGTAGACCCTACTAATGGAATCTATTCCTTGACTAGGTCGATTGGCAAACTGTCGGAGCCTACACCGACATTCCTGCCTGGGCTGCATTTGGCCATTGGTTCCGAATTCGTGCCAAATACCCCGAGTTATATCTACGAAGTCTTCAATCGCGCCCCAAATACGTGAGGCGGGGCAACGCCAAGGCGTCATCGATCGCCCACTCCTCAGCCGGTCAGACGTCTTCCACTGTGACGGAGGAGCTGATCATCCCACGAAGGGTGAACACTCCTGGGGGCACCAAACCCACTCCAGTCGAGAAGGGAAAGGAATGCGCAGTTCCTAGCCATGGCCAAGATGAAGCGTTTGCGGTTAGTTCAAGCGTGAACACGACGGACGAGGTTGGACACCCTGGGGAGGTCAAACAGAGTGTCCCTGCCGGTGTGGAATATACCTCCGGTCCCGACTCTCCCACCCTAGCGTTACGGAAGCCGTCGATTCCTGAATTGAACGGCATCCTTTCTGCTGGCCAAGCTGAATCACAGTTGTTCTTAGAGGTGCACACCAAACCATGGGGTGTTCACTGCTTTTCACACGCGGGAGAGCCGGTCATGACGACACCGGATATCGCCGATTCTAGGTGCCACGGCGAGCCGAATGTGCCGACCCCGAACAAACTGATGGCCGACGAAATGGTCCCGCTTGCGGATGATCGGAAACCTCGCGGTGGGGAAAATATGGCCACCGTTGGCCCAGACAAGACCTGCGGTCAGTTGAAACTCGCGGGCATAAGCCTTATAGACACATGGGGTGTGTCACTCGATCATCGGGTAATCACGGTGTCAGCGCTAATGCTGATGCAGTCGCAGAACGCGGCAAACATGACGTCGCGCGCATGGACCTAGGAACACAAGTGGTATCCGAATCAGCATCATCCGAAGCAACAGACATATAGCTCACTTGTATTGTTCTTGATAAGGGTTGAACTGGTGACTGCACTTTTGGCGATCATGATATGCGCCTGAGGGTTAAACAGGTACACCTACAAGAACGCGACCCAGCAAGACTTCTGACGTGATATATGGGGAACGTTAATCTTGCGAGTATATCGCAAGGAGGGTATGAAGTGGATCCGTCGATGGTAAAACTTCGTCCGACATGGACAGAGGAACCAATCGATCCTGGCCTTTGCATTAAGTCGGGTGAATTGGCCCTGGGACTCCCTGGTCAACACCGGCCTCGGATATAGTTGATAGACGCCGTAGAATCCGTCTGGCCGTTGCGAAAATGTTCTCCCGCAAATCCCTTGGTGGCGAAGGTGCCGAGAGCCCTCTGATTCACAACGCTTCGTGAGATACCAAGCAATAAGATCTAGATAGAACATTAGTCAACCCAACAACAGACAGCCCATGGAATGGAGGTTACAGTCACGGAAATATGCTAATCAGAGAGTAAAGTTGGCGTGACGTAATGTATTGAAGTATTATATTGCATATACATGGACAGGTGTAGCTATGCAAAGAGCTACCGAGATACTAAGTACCCGAGGGACGTGAACACACAATGCCGACGAGGTCGAAATTCTAAACATGCTGATAGTTCAACAATGTATGTTGCCAACCGGTGGCATACAGGGACCCTTTAATGACCGTAGCTTTGGATTCGGTGCGTGTGAGATGAGTGCAACTCGTAATGGTAGCCATCGCGACTAGGTCTGAGGATCTGGACTGTGACTTCGTAAACGCCAGACATAGAAAGATACAACTCGCCGCTGAAGGCCCCGCCTTCGTAGCCAATTGGATTCATAACCACATCGGAGGTTTGGCGACGCGGGTCCCGGATGCTCATCGTGGCAGAAAAGCCGCGGCTTGAACTGCGTGAAACGTTGCTGCAGACGACATGGATAACATGACCAACGTACCCGTAGGACGGGTTGTCATTTAAGGCGAAGCGGGGAGACATTGTGATGAAGTTGAGAAGGCGAAGTGACGTGTTTTGGTATCGTTGTGACGGAAGATATAAATGGGGTTGAAGTTAGCGATTGCTAGGAGACTAATCAGTTTGGGAAGAATGGGATTAGTTAGCTCTATATATATATGGCGGGTAGGCTGTGAGATATTGGGCCGCAAGCCGTCTAGAAAACTGTGAAAAAACCCTTCTGTGGCTTTATCGCGCTGGTACCGCGTTATCCGCTGATCCAACAAAACGGGACCCACGATACTCGTTGGAGAAAGAGACACAATGGAAGAATAGATTCCGGAGTGTTCGATGACATGGCGTGACTTCTTGACGACGCTGAAGGATCCATACACACGCAAAGAAACGCGGCAGTATCCGCGAACGATCGGCCTTTCACTTCCTCTTTGTTCAGAAACCCAAAACATAATCTCCATGCCCATGGGTCTGGGAGTACTTGACGTCGCAATCATTTGTCGGAACCCCGGCGGTCAACTTTGATGCATGGCTGAGATGTTCCGGCCAGCAGACCACGCAGACAATATGTGGTAAGGCACATGCTTCATACAATCGCCATCGGTATCTTGATGTCTGGTTGAGTTATGCTGCGCAGTCTTTGTTCTCGCCCGAACAAAGGGATTTTGGCGACGGAGAACCAACAATTGTGACGTCACTTTCGGCTCTTCCCGGTGTGACATCCCCCCTGCTGCCCGCAATCGCCATGTCAGGGACGAGGTACGTTTGACTATTGTCCGAGACAAAGAAATCATACATAGGTGTTGGAAATGTTTAGTATGATTTGAAAGCAATGGCCGTGGCTCTTCTAGTCTGAAATCCGACGTGAGTACCCGGGATCTGGGCGACAGATATTTTGAGAGTCGTAACGGAACTTCCGATGTATCGAGGATTTGGTGGATATAGTTGGTGAGCAGGAGGTTGGACTGAATTGTAGCGAAAAGGAATATAGCCGAGAGTCAAGGATGTGGATGAACGGGAAAGGTGGGACTGTCTGGTGACGGGTCTCGACAAGACCGGATACAGGTCGACTAGGAGAGAGAGATGTTAGATGTTTGTACATATATCACCGCATAGGTACATGAACGCTGGCAGCCATGACTGTATACATATCTGGCCAGATCGCACTTTACCTATCATGAGGGGACTGGATTCAAGGCGGCCAGTGTCCGGCCGCTACTCAAGGGATATGGGCTGCTGGAAAACTTCTGAATTGGAAGCTTTCTAGATTTCATTGTTACCGTTTTGTCGGCACACCATAGGTCGAAGAACGCACACAAGCGTGGAGTGCTTTGAGCGATCAGCCCAGTTGCTGTGGACCTAAAGAGGACAAATTCTTAACCTAAAAGGGTAATTACCTTTGGACAACATTGTCTCAGGCATTCACCTTAGCAGCGAAGTGCTTCGTTCAGCGGGCCAGAAAGTCCACCCAATTTCTCTCCACAACAACAACATCAACATCAAACATCAAACATCAAACCCAGCTTTTTCATCCATCTCTCTGTTGTTTTCATCATCGCATCCACGTCTTTCCAAGATCAATCAAACACACTGGCACCCTGTGCTACAATCCGACTCTCCTTATCAACAAATTCCGACCCCTCGACTCACAATGTCTGCTCACTTTCAGTTCGACATACTTCAGGTTACCTGCTATGTTGGCGAGACTGTGTACCTAGGGTGCACCGACGTCAACCGTGCCCCGGACAACGGGCTCTCTGCCTCGCTCACCATTCGTGATCCCCACGGTCATGTTTCCAGCCGAGTGATGATGTCTTCGGGTTGGGACCCGGTCAGCTTCTCCGCCAGCTTCTGTCCCTCGCAGGCTGGTGACTATGAAATCAAGATTCAATTCTTGCAGATGACCAGTGACGGGTGCGCCATGGAAGTGCACTCAACTATTTCCAAATTCATCACGGCGTTCGACTATTAAGTAGGCTTTGATGAGCTACTTGACGGTGAGCGATAGTGTTTTTATGGCCTTGTGGTTTCTATTTTGTGGTACGTATTCCGGAGTTTAAACGATCGTTCATTGTTCTAACGTGTTGGATAGTCAGCCTGTGGCGATGTGCATTCTGTATGCTCTCAGAACCCGAAGTAGCAAGAACCGCTTTGTTGGTGTCGACCGGTGTTAATCCCCTAGATACACGATTCGTCTAATTATACACCATCGTCAATACATGTGCCTTCTACAACGTCCCCCCGTGACACGATTTGACCAAATTCACTACAGTAGCTCCAATCCGTGACCCATACAG
>LCZG01000153.1:0-18929 GCA_001483325.1 Huntiella savannae
AGTTGAGCGGCACCCGGCCGCTGGCCAAGTCCGGACAGTCCACCGCCAAATGAAAAACCGTTTGTCTCCTCCTCCCGCAATGGCAGCTAGCATCGTCGCGCATACCGATAGCCTCCTGGAAACCAAAAGTCCGTCCGTCATGACCCGTCCGAAGCCTCGTCAAAAACCCATTGAGCTCCAATGTTAGCCCCTTCCACTTCCTCTCTCTCTCATCTCCCACAAATCGCAGAACATTAACCTTGCGCTGGTACTCTGACCGCGGGAAGGATTCCTCGGGCGAAGTGTCAGTTGCTCGCACAAGCTGTGTAAGAACCGATGCCCACGCGGGGGACTCCATGACCCGGGCCTCGCTACGGGCAGCGCGGTGAATCAGGTATTCTTGAAGGGGCTCGCAAGCGGCCTCAATGTGTAGGCGGGGGAGAGGCGTACTGTTTTGAGCGCCAGTGTAAACGCGTAAAGCCCTCGACTGGGCAGCTTCCAGTTTGTCCATCAGGACCTGGGAGACACCAGCCTGTGCTAAGGCTGCGGGTACATACGTCAAAGTCGGCCTCAGCCCCGTCATCCAAAAAACGCGGAGTGTCTCATACCCCACCTCTGCTCTCCGGCCAAGAATCTTAAGTAGTTGTGCTCGACTCTTGACAGTCGCTAGAACGGCCTCTGCTCCTATCGCTGTATGATATCTCTCGATACGGCTAGTCTACTGCACCACCCAACAAGAAGAACAAGAAAGGATGAAATGCCATACACTAACCGGCCTTTCTGTCTCGTGCCTCGGACTCCGAATCCATATTATCCGAGCCAGTCATGAGGAGACAATGACCCCTCAACCGCCCCCAGTCTACACACTTATCTACCCATCTGGCTTCCCATATCACTGAGGCCCTCATGAAGACTCTGTTAGCTTGCTTGCCAACCGCATCCCCACCTGACGGGATATCTAAATAACCCTAACATCTCCACATGCATACCCACCTCAACCTCACCTAGCTAGTTAGCCAACGTGGGCCTCGGAATTACCGCCTAGTGCGGGTGACTAGACCACATCAGACCGATTCGACACCACTCACTCGGAATCACAACCAGGAAACACACACACACCCGCCCTGTCCAAATCCGACCATCCCTAGAGCCCTACACTACCAACCCAACCCCGTCGACTCGTGTCGTCAGTCTCCCTTGTAGTCTCCATATGTGCCCACATCGGGAACATCAGGCAAAGCGGACTTTGTCTAAAGGGCCCTGCAGAAATGAGGTTCCTGAGTTGAGCAATAGTGTGGAATGGGGTGTCTTGGCGGTTTCTTAAGTGGATGGGATGGGATGACGGAATAGACGGGTTGTGTGGATTTCAGGGTTAAATGAAATCGGAGTTTGGAAGGGTTATGCCGAAACGTGGCAGATCCCGCTGAGATATGGGATATACGGGAGTTGTTGACGTCACGGGGACCGGAGCTATGCTTTAGACATGTGGTGGTCGGGTTTCCGGGCATGGTGATGGTCATGAGGACTATATAGTTAGTAGGATTCTGTAGAATATCACATTATATACCGAACCTCTTACCCTATTCCTAAAATAGGTGTTCACTCCGATCGACGCAACTCACTTTACCACCAGATCTTCGGGAATCTGGCAAAACCAACCGATGTCCAGCCATCGCTAACTAGTTCATATCTCACAAATCTGACATGTCCAAATTCCATCCATACGCCCTTACGAACCTTCAGCTTCAAACTCCAGTTATTCAAACACCCAACATGGCAAAGCAACAAACAATGTATAACAATCTAACAAAATCTACCCAAAATCCCCTCTCCTCAAATGCGCGTGGGCGCCGCATCCTTCCTCCACCCCTTGGCAAGCATATTCTCCTCAATAGCCTTCCAAATGAGTTCCGCACATTCCGCATCTCTAACCTTTGCCGTCTCCTTCACCGACGTGCTCTCATCCGCATTACGCCATCTATCCACCGCCGTAACCAAAAACCGCTGACTCTGCCACGTCTTAACCAGTTCCGGCACCACTTCTCCCGTCCAACCCACATAAACACCCTGTACATGCTGAAACAACTCAATTGGATTCGACCATTTATACGGCCTAAACTGCCACGTCTGACCCGTGGTGAACACCGCCACCAACCGGTTCCAGTACTCGGGTTTGAATTGCTCCGTGGTTTCCGCAAGGATGAAGCGGAGGGGACGCGACGGGTCGATCGAGGGCATCTTGCGCGTGATGTGCAGGATGTTGGTGCCCGGGTCGGGCCCGTCGACTTGTTGGAACCGGCCTTCTTCGAGGAATGTGCGCGCGTTGGCCATCCGGAGGATCGATGATGCCGAGGGGGAGAGGAGGATGATGGGGTCGGGGCGGCGCGTGGGTTTGTTGGGCGGCGCTTGCGGGACGGAGGAGGTCGAGGGGTGTTGAGGGCGTTTGGACATCATAGTTGCGACGGTGGCCCGGAGCCCAGAGAAGTCCTGCTATGTAGTTAGTTATATGCCCGTGGTAGTTTAGACATTGTAGCAACTCACTGTAGGTTTACTCCCACGGAGCACCGTATTTCTATTCCCAATTCGTCTCTCCCCATCATAAACCTTGGCCAACTTTGGATCCACCGGCTCCTTAGAAACTCCCACCCCCATATCGGCCGCCACCTTAGATGGCTCCACAGCCTGCGCAACCGCCGCCCCTCCACCAGGAAACTTAATAAACTCCGACTCCTCACTACTCCCCTCCAACCACGTAACCAAATCCAAACGTTCCAAAAACGACAAATTCCGCACCGTCGCCGCCCCGCCCAATTGCTCGTTCAACCGCTGAGCAGCCGCATTATATTCGGGAATGGCAACCTCGCGGTTCAGCCATGCAAAGTAGATTGACCGGAGATCAGTCGGCGAAGAAGACGATGGGGCGAAGCGCGTGGGCGTCGTTAATGGGAGGGAGGTGCGCGAGGCGCGAAAGAGGAGGTGCGTTGCCTGGGGGAGAGGCACTTCGGGGGCATTTGCGGCTCCGGAGGCTACCGGGACGGTACCGTTTGTGGGGAGGTTTTGCCGGAGGAGGATGAGCGGGTCGTCGTGGCTGGTCATTTTGATGGGTTGTGAGGTGGTGGGCGGGATGGAAAACCAATTTTCGGGCGGAGCGCAAATTGGCACGAGGCTGTGATAGTTTTTAAAAATATCCAAGGCTGATCTTTGTGTTTCCAGGCGCGACGAACAGACCCACTTTACCCATGCTCGATATCCTCATACAGGGGTCAAAAGTTACGATTCTGCCGAAAAGGGCAACTGACATACTACATACAACACAGATGATTTCAATATATGAAGAGAATACAACTTCTAGATGTAACAAATTACCAAGCATCCTAAAGCAAAAGCAGAAAAAACAACACCCAAAACTCCATTTTTAGCCGTAGACTAACAAAAAGCAACCCATCATGAAAATCATGTGTCGTGACACCAACTTTTATGGAAAATCGCACCGAACCAACTATACCCCGTCTACACCATCTACTCCATCATAGTGTCATCACCATCCAAAGCAATCTGGTGCTCAGGGGCAACAACACCGCGACCACGACCAGAGAGAAGTTCCCGGCGAATCTCAGGGCTAATGGCTGGGTGACCGTGTTGCAAGATCAGGTTGAGGAGTTCCTCGCGAGCGTCTTCGGTGATGTCGTTCTTGTAGCGCTCGGCGAAGGCGAGGAAACATTGGTGCCAGATTACGGGGAGACGAGCGGTAGAGGTCTCGTCAATGTCCATTCCGTGCGAGGGCTTGATGGAGGCGGGGTCGACGCTGCGGAAGCGGAGGAAGTCTGCGGTTGTTAGATCATGTCACTGTAGTGGGAAGAGAGAGAGAGGAACTTACGGAAGACAAGAGAGTCAATGACCGTCCAGGGAAGAGCATACTTCTTCTCCAGCAGAGCCTTAATCAGGATGTTAACGGCACCACCACCCTCAATACCGCTAGACGCACCCTGCGCCGAAATCTCACAGAGACCCTGCAGCGCCGCAGCGGAAAGAAGCACTGGGACGGAAACACGAGTCAATACAGCTGCGATGATAGTGGCCTCACGAGAGTTCAGGTTATCGGCGACCATGGGGAACAGGAAACCCTTGAACCAAGCGGAACGACTGTATAGCGCGCGCTTGACGGCCTTGAAGAGATGCACGTTGAGCTTGTGGTGCTCGGCAATGTCGTCGCGTACACGGGGGAGAAGAACGTGTTCGAGGAAGACGCGCGCCGTGTCTTTTTTGCCAGAGGTGAAGATCTTGGTGGCTTCGTAGACGGCGTTGGGGGTCCACCGTTCGGGAACGGTGAGTTGGATGATTTCCTCCCACTGTTTTCATGTTAGGATCGGTGTTTTAACGTTGGGTGGTGCTGGTGGAACTTACTCTTGGGATGGTAGGGAGGACCTTGAAAGGCTTGGGGAGCTTTCCGCTCTTCCAGCGGCCGAGGATCTCGCCAACCTTGGTGTATACCAGGACAACCTTCTCTGGCAACTCGCCCTCGTCCACCGGTCCAGTTTCCCGTCTCTCCATCTCTGCCTCGTGCTCCTGGATCTTCGCAAGAATGATATCCGCCAGGTTTTGCGATTCGCCTTCCTCGTCGGCCTCGCCATCCGCCGGCTTCTGGTCCCAACCATGGGCCAACAGAGGATCCTGCATGTCATCAGGCAAGAACTTGCGGTACGCAGCCAAATCTTCGGGGTCCACGTCGACCGTCTCGACAATCTCCTCGTCGTCTTCACCCCACGCCTCCTCGTCATCCTCGGCGCCAAAAGCCCCATCACCATCCTCATCATGCTCATCCGCATACTCAAAGTCTACGCGCGACGTCGGGTCGAAGGCGTCCCGCGTGGCCGGAACGCCCGGGTTAGCGGCCGCGTGGATGTCATGGTCGTCCTGGGTAAGCGACTGGCCGAGCTTCAGGATGGTACGGGACTGCTTGGCGTCGACGAAGCCGGGGTTGTTCTCGGTGGCGGACTTCTTGGACTTCTTGGGGCCTTTGGACTTGGCGATACCGGCCTGCGTGTAGTCCTGTTCCAGCGGGTTGTGCCGCCGGCGGGAAGTCGGGGTGGTGGCTTTAGGCATGCTTGCGTGTGGACTGCGCTGTAGGCGACTTTCGGGCTTTTTTCTGTTTTTTTTTCGGGGAGCGGGTAGCTGAGACTACGGAACTGCGACAACCTACAGACGGGACTATCTCTCGTCGTACAATCCACGGGCAAAATTCATGGAAATTGTAAACCCCAGTGTAAACCCAGAGCCCACAATAAAACTGGCGAGAAAACTGCTCCGCTGATAAGATAAGCCGGCAAGGGTCTAACGAGGAGATTCTTTTGAAAGGCCGACGGTGGTTTATTGTGTGGGGCCGGAGTATGTGGAAATTTTGGCGGTGGGGAGGGGCAGAAATCAGAGGAGTTTTTTTTTTCTTTTTTGGAGTTTTTGGGGGGTGTAGAGATAGTTTTGGACGGGTTGGAAAGGGCAGGGTAGGGTGTAAATGGGACCCACTATGACGATGTATTCGAAGACGAGGTTTGAGTGGTGAGTGAGGATTGATGTACGGAATCGAAGTGTTAGATAGCACACGCATAACAGAACAGCTCAAAATGTCTACTGAACTTCTTGAGGTATTTCCCACGATTCCGTCTCATGTATATATCCTAACCCTCCCAGCTCGTCCGCTTCATCAGCAGCAACAACCCGCAGATCCGCCAGGCGGCTGTGGAAAACACGGTAGAGTACTCTCTCTCGCAGCCCGTGGTTTTCAGAATCGACGGCGACAAGCCCATCCGCAGCTTGAAAGTGCTCGTCCAGGACCGTCCGGTATGTTGTCTGTGTATGGTTTTCTCCGGATATGTAACTAACCCTAACAAAGGCTATCTCGGAACATGCGGTTGCTATCTTGGTGAATTTGTCGAGAGATGAGGAGATTATGAAGATGTTGGTGGATGATGAGGCTTTTGTGAATGTTTGCCTTTATCGGGTTACGGTGAGTTTTGGTGGGGTGAGATGGTGTGGAGTGGAGACTGACGTGTGGTAGAATGCTCTTGAGCCGAACGCTGATGCGCTGGCTATGTTGTTGGCCAACTTGACTAAGGATGACCGGTTATCCTCCGTTCTTCACAAGAAGCTCCCGCCGATTGAGAACCTTACCAAGAGCGACGTCATTCTGAACCAGCTCCTGGACGCCTTTGTTAAAGGGTCTAGCAACGGGTTTAACAAGAAGGCTAACTACGATTATCTCGCTTATGTGCTTGCTGATTTATCCAAACATGAGGAGATTCGCAAGTTCTTCCTCACCAAGCAGGAATATGACGGGGAGTTCCCGTTGAACAAAATTAAGGTGTTTACAGAGCATAAGTCGGAGATCCGGAGGAAGGGTGTTGCGAGTATCATCAAGAACGTCGCGTTTGATCAGGAGGCTCACCCGTTGTTCATTGATGATGGCGAGTTGAACTTGCTTCCGTATGTTCTTCTTCCGTTGACGGGTAATGAAGAATACGACGCGGAGGAGATGCTCGAGATGATTCCTGACCTGCAACTTCTTTCGCCTGACAAGCAGCGTGAATCGGATAATTCCATTGTCCTTACGCACATTGAGACTCTGACATTGCTGACGGCGACACGTCAGGGGAGAGACTATCTCAAACAGATTAATGTGTATGCTACGGTGAGAGAGGTTCACGCCCACGTTAACGACGAGGGCGTTCGTGAGGCTTGTGATCGCTTGGTTCAGGTTCTTAAGCGTGATGAGGCGGAGGAGGGCGAGGAGGACTCCGAGGAGCAGCCTAGAGTTGTCGAGGTGGTGGATGATGAGGAGATGACTGAGGTGTAATCAGCTTGACAAACTTGTAGACTATCATGACTAAAATTGTACGAGGTTAGATAAATCATGTAGAAGATACCCATCCCATATCCCTAGATCTTAAACAGAAGGCGCGATCATGTACATCGGTTTGTGTGACATGTCATGAGATTTAAATGGAAGGTACGCATGATGTCGTGTGTATAACGCGATATAGCGACACAGCGAAGAGAGGTGATCTAGATAAGACACAAACGGTGTTTCGGGGTCGCCTACTATGACAACTAATCACGGACATCTGCAGGGCGCCGTGTATCGCCGATTTATGTACATATGTACCAAAGTGGTAATGCGGAGAATGACAGCCAATAAGGCCCAAGGTAAGATGCAAACCAGTCCTGGTAAGCTCTGGACTAAGAGTGTCTCTATACATATGTATACAGCCCCACTACGGACATGAAAAAAAGTCACGGCCGTCCGTCCCCAAACAGTCATCTACCCTCTTTTAACCGCTAGTACAACCTCAACTTCCCCATCAGGAACCACCTTTTCCAAACGCAAAGACACCCGTCTCCGTAGCACCATTCCGGATCCCCCACCTCTCGGCAAGCACATGACAAACGCGTCCAAGGCACTTTTCGCCGTGTGAATCTGGCTTTCAGACGGTGGAATTCGACAGCCCAGTCGCCGTGATTGACTAGCCATTCCATGCATGACGACATCGCTCGTCACTGCTACATACTTACATACTAAACTGCCGCCGCTTTGTGCCTGGTCGCTCATTATATCCTGGTCACGCTTTCTTCCCGGGAACAGGATTGGCCCTGTTTTATCCAAGGCGTATTGGTATTGTACGTGCGTGCGTGCGCTGACAGGAGGGACCGACAGACCAACAGCGAATGCATTTGATATTTTTCCCATTTGCCTTTTGCGAACGACGTTCGATTGGTACGTTCATGGCCTGTTTGTGGTCATCTTGCTTTTAGCTTTCTTCTTACCGCTTCTAGTGTCGCTGCCATTGATCCTTCTTTCTTTGTTTTATGCGATTTGACGTCGCAAATCCATTTGTCAACTAAACTAGCCAGTTTAGCTCCTCCACGACCAACGACGTTCACGACGAGAAATAGAAACTGCCGCGACATCTTTCGTTTAGTAGCTCGAAATGGCGGTAAAACCGACCACACGAAATGACTCAGGGCCGTCCAAGACAGCTCGACGCCCACCCGATTGGGATGCCCTTGAGAACAACACCGCGAAACCAGCTGCAAGGAAAGCCCGCTCACGGAACCCCTCAGCGGAGAAACTTCGACCCATACCCGCCAAACCTACTGAGCGCAGTCGTTCGAAACATCCTACTCCAGCGTCTAGTAGACACTTGACGCCCGAGACGAGCTCCGAAGAATCAGATTATACAGATACCGAGACTGAGGATATACCCACTAGCAAGCGTCCGGCGCAGAGAAGACCAGCTGCTACAGGCAAGACGAGAGGCCCGTCTGTTGCGCCGGCGAGAGGTCGGGATAAAGGAGACGAGGCGATGGTCGAGGATAACAAGACAAGGAGATATTCGGATACTACGAGTGAGTTTGACGATGTGTCGGGGTTTCTTTCCGATTCAGATGGCGACGGCGTTCTCAGTAACCTGGGCAGTGAAACGACGGGACTGGATTCAATAGATCGGTCAATGCTGAATGCGCGAAGAGAGCGCCGCCGGTCATCGACTAGAGGGGCGGATAGATCACGGAGTAAGAGTGTTCCTGCATCACGGGCGCGAAAGACAGCCGAGCAGAGTAGAAGGTGAGTTTGTTTTGTATTTTATTTTCTGAGTATGGATGCCACGTTTTTTTGTTGGTCAGTGTTCATGAAAACACGGACTTGGAATTGGTTTGGTGGGTCTGGTGAGTAGGCGAGCCGTCGGGACACGGTCTTGATGGACGTTTACGCAGATGGGTACCACGGGAATCCGCCGTGCGATAGATTACCTGCTTTTGGACATCCTATTTGATGGCGATGCAGACGGTAGGAAGGCTTCTTCTGCAGAGTTGCCGAGAATACTGAATAGTGGGAGCGGGGTACATGCATGTGTCTACATATGTACATACATACATATGTATGTATGTATGTACATCCATCAAGCGATGGGATCAGCATCTCGATGATGGCCAACAACTACATACAGACATACATAGACGGCTGCATGTCCTCAATCCAATCCATGTGAAGCCTACTATACCCCACAGGCCATGGGTCAGACTGATTGACCAGGCTCTGAACATCCTTGCCCTGCCGGTAACCCCTCAGGTTCCTTTGGTGGTCATGACGTCTCGTCTGGTGGATTTCTGCCCAATGTGACCGGCCTCGTTTGGGAGCCCAACGATGAATACATTGTCGCAAACAACGGCTTGTACAAAGTCAAACTAACAAATATTTAGACCGTCCCCAGAAAAGAAGAACAGAACCAAGTCAAACTTGAAATCACTGCCTTTGCGGGGTTCTGTGAAACCACCACTCCAACTGTAAGTTATTTTGTTCCCCGATGATGCATATTCCCCAGGGGGCAAACTGGCTGCCTTTTTCTTCCTGCCTTAGCTTCCTTTTCTTATGGTCCTCTTCCCATTTGCGCCTGCGGCTTTTCACTGAAGGAGCCGAGTATTGAGGCCCATCTATGCATGTACAGATGGATGGACGGACATATCCTCGTTTGGCGTTGCACCTGTCCGTAATGTAGGCTGTGTGGCACTCTTGTCTCTCCAGTTGACCAGATTTCTCCCCGTCACTCTGCACAGTCAGCACCGGTCGTCAGCACCAATTCAACCAAACACACTACTCACGTCAGCGTAAACTTGTACTTTGCTGCCCAACATGGTGTCTTAACAACGGCTGCACGGTCCCCGATACCCCAGTGGGAACAGGGGTAATGGCTGCTGTCATTGGGCAGGTATTACTGTCACCGGTTGTTTGAAGCGTCTGTTGAATAGCCCAAGGCCGCTTTTTCATGTACACCGCCGCCGTTTTCTAGGGCCACACATCCACTACACTCTTCAGTGTAGACTGTCTTGATGTGCTTGTAAACTCCTACAGTAGCTACAGCCTTCTCGGTCCCTTTTTTTTTTCCTCGTTCGCTCTCCATCTCTCCGTCTATCCCTTCCCTCCCTTTATACATAGCCCAGCTTAAAGCAAAGGCCCACCGATTTTTGGGCGCTGATAGCAGGCAGCGCCGATACCCAACCTCCTTTTTGATAACTAACCAAGTGCCCCTCCTATACACCCAACTTTCAGACCCGCGTGTATCGACTGTTCGGCTGATTCAAACATTCAACTCGAGTGTGGCGACTACCTCTGCACTCCCTGTCTCAAGCAACGAATCCGCGATTCAACCGACGGTCTCGACAAGTTCCCACCTCAGTGCTGCAACGTGCGCTTCCCTCTTAAGCATATCGAGATATTAGATCCCGTTTCTCGAAAGGCCTTTGACCGACGTTTCGAGCAGTTTAATCGCCGTGCGAAACCTCCCCGGCGAGCCTCTTCAGATCCCGGAGACGACATTGCTCCCGACGGACGCCGGAAGAATCTCTCGGCCCCACATTCCAGACACCGAACGCCCAAGTGGAACGACCGTGAGAAATCCGTCGGCTCAAACTCCGCCCGGACTGCCCCGACTCCTCGCCGCGAAGCTATCAGCGTTAGCTGGCAACACTGCTATAACTGTAAACGGACCATTGAACAGCGTGAGGGCGAAGAAACTATTAACTGGTAAGTTCCCTCGGTCGTCCCGAAAGCAAACAACAACTAACCAAGTTCATCTTCCTTGTTTTCTTTCCAGCCGCTGTGGTGTTACCTTTTGTGCTATTTGTGGTACCGAGTGGAAGAATTGCGATTGCTCTTCTCTTGATTACGACCCGCTTTTGAGCTCTATTGAACCCGACTACGACGACGTCGCACGGGACTTTTTGCCGCCTAATATGGCGAATCCGAGATTGATGCGTGGCCGCATGGCTGCTGGCCCGGCGGCTCCTGGTATGGCTGGTGCTGACTACTACGGTGGTGGCGCCGGGATGCGTGGAGCTGTACGTGAGGCACCCCGGGTTAACGACTACGAAATGAACGATTATGATGACTACGATGAGGCGGATTATGCTGCTCCCGCTGATCCTCGTGGAGCTCGTGGCTATGGTGGTCCTGCCTCAAGAGAACGGACAAGGGAACTGTCGCACCCCCAAGATAGATATCCCGCTGCTATGGATGCTCGCCAACGGGCCCCTAGCGCCGCTGCTGCCGCTGCCGCTGCCGCTGCTGTAGGTGGTGGTTATGCCGCCGCTGGGTATGACGACTATGGTGACTATGCAGAATACGATGAGTATGATATGCCCGCACCCGGCACAGCGCAGGCCGGCGGCATGGCTGCAGCAGCTTACCGCCAGGAACAGTACCGACGTGAAGCCTCTGCCGGGGCGGAGTACCCTGATCGTAGAGCGTACGGGGGAACTCCAGCCGCTGGCGGACGTCGTGTTGGACCACCTGGAACTCGTAGTGCAGCTATTGCTGCGCAAGCTGCTGCTGCGGCTGCGGGAAACCAATATGACGAGATGTATGATGATGAGTACGCGGCGCAGCCGAGATATCATCATGGAAAGTATCCTGCCTCTGCGGCCCAGGCTGCTGCTGCCGCTGCTGCGGGTGGCGCGTATATGGACGAGTATGACGAGCCGATGGATATGGCGCCAGGTCCCCGTTATCCCCCACAACAAGCTAGACAGGCGGCCAAGTATGCGGTGGACGAATATGATGAGCGCGCTATGCCGGGTGGTTATGGACGTGGCGGTTATGCCGCAGATGATATGTACGATGTCGATGACTACCACAGTGAGCCACCTGCCCGTCCACCTCCTGGTAGAGCAGCCGCCGCCGCCGCTGCTGCTGCGGGTTATGGACGTCGCGGGATGCCTTCTACAGAATACGAGGATCTCCTGGCCGAGGATATGCGCGAGGCTATGGATCAAAGAGCTGCTATGGATCAACGGGAACGTGCCATGGCTGACCGTGAGATGATGGATCCTCGTGGCCCGCCTCGTCGGAAACCAGCACGTGCTTCACTTCCACCTCAACGAACCGGACGGATGGCCCATGCTGAGCCTGTAGCATACGCTGAAGATCGTCGGGCGCAGCCACCGCCGGTGGAGAGTAAGGAGTTGGTTTTGAACAGACGTGCAGGGAAGGACGACTTGGACGATGACGATTTGGAGGATGATGAGTTTGACGTTCCACCACCTCGTCGTGGCCAGAGTGTCCGTGGACCACCCAGACCGAGACATGCCGCCATGGATGAAGATATGTATGAGCCGTTTGAGGGAAGACGGCCCAACATGGATAGACATAGTATGGCGGGTGATTTACCTCCGAAACAGAGACGGCCGATGCGTGGTGGCTCGGCGGGGGTTGGTGATCGCTTTCACCGCAATAGTATGCCACCTTCACCTAGAACGGCGCCGCCTTTTGGTGGACACATGAGCCCACATGGACATATGCCCGGAGCCCCTCCGATGGGCCCACTAATGGGTCATATGGGCCCTCCAATGGCTGGTATGCCTCCTCCTATGGGTCCTGGCATGGGCCGGCCTATTGGGCCTCCTATGAATATGGGTCCCGGTATGGGCCCTGGGATGGGTCCTGGTGGCATGATGGGCCCTGGGCCAGGTATGGGCCCCGGTATGGGCCCGGGTATGGGTCCAGGAATGGGTCCAGGAATGGGTCCGCCAATGGGACTTCCTATGGGTCCGGGAATGGGCGGCCCCGGCATGCCCCCGTATGGACGCGGCGGCCCGCCCGTACCCCACGGTGGTATGCCTCCTCAAATGGGCGGACCAATGATGCACGGTGGTGGATTCCGTGACGACATGTACGGTGGAGCAGGAGGAGCAGGCCCCGGCGGCCCGCCGCGCGGCGAAGGACACGGAGGCGGTCGGCACCCTGGACGGGGAGCTGCCGGCGCCGCAGAATACGATGAAGAGGCCGCTGCGGGGGGCCACCGGGGCCCGCGTAGACGGCCGGTCAGGTACGAAAGCGAAGAAGCAATGGTGAAATCTTCGACGATGGCTGGTCTGACAGGTACAGGAAGAGGAATGACTCGCGTGAGTGAGTGGGTTGAACATGTCCCGGCTGGTAGACTTGAGACGGCACCCGATCGGCCGAGATAAGCGCCGCGACTTTTTTTATTCGACTTGTGACGACCTTTTTTTCACTCACCCGGCGGATAACGTTTTCTGACGACTTACGGCGGATTTTCTTTTTTTTAGGCACGAAGGATGAGTGATTTTGTTGGATGATTTTGATGTTTTGAATGTTTGTGGGTTTTGGTTTGTCTAGGTTGGGAGGGGATGGATGAACGAGGCTTATGAATATGGGATTTGGTTGTTTCGTTTGTATCGAGTTTTGATTGCTTTCTTTTAATTTACGGCGTTTTGGGATTCAATTTGATATCGCGAAGTGTAGGGTTTAACCCCTGACAGAAAGAAAGGTGAATTAAAGTGGAGCAATGGTGGTGAAGATATCTTGTAAGCGGTAGGACGGGATGATTTTGAAGAGATTGTGTTTTTGTATATTACACTAATTATGAATTCCCGGGGTAGACTTTTGCTATCACCATCGCCACCACCACGGGCATCACCGGTTTCTTCGCCGAGTAAGAGAAAGAGGACGCCGAGTCCTGCAAGCCGACGGGTTCGTTCTGCGACGTCGCCTAGTGGTAATGCGGCGGGAGATGTTCCCCATGGGTATATTACGATTCTAAACACGGCGATTCTGGAGGCGCGAATAGGACGGCCTGTGAATAGCAAGAAACCACTTGAGGCGTCTCAGATTGGAGCGACAGTGTGGACGGCGCAAGAGAAAGATGCGCTGATGGCGGGGATATCACGGTATGGCCGGGGTGATCTTGGAAGACTTGCGATGGAAACGGGGAAGAGTGAGGTGGAAGTTGTGGCGTATGTGGGGTTATTAGAGGAAGCGTCTAGACGAATCGGGGAGGCGGGGTTTGTGGGGGAGGCGGCGACGGAGGTTAGTAGGGAATGGGAACGCGTGGAGGGGGTTATTGCGGAGAGAGTGGAAAAGAGAATTGAAGCGGGAGAAGAAAATATGGAGAAGAGACGATGGGGGGGTCAGTGGAGGGTTGATGGGGCTACAGCGGAGGAGATTAACGATGATGAAGAGATGTTTGGGGGTCTATTTAAATGTGATGGGTGGGTTGAGTTGGCTGAAAGGGTGTTTATGAATTCGAGGATTCCGGACTTGAATTGGCAACGATTGGGCATGGGACAACCGGGAGTTCGGTGTACGGCTATGGAGGACTTTAGAGGTCTCTTGGTTTCTAGGGTGCGAAGAATTGTCTGGGCAACGTTGGCGGTTGCCGAGGAGAGAATCGAGACGAAGGGCGGATTGGGGAAGAGGGTTGTTCATCGACGGGATGTTGCGGCTGCTGTGGCGAATCTTGGTCTAGATGGGATTGAGAAAGATGAATTTTGGAGGGGCTGTGCGAGGAGATTGGTTTTGGATGTTGTTGATGATGAGGAAGAAGATGAGGAAGAGGAAGAAGGAGAGAGAGAAGAAGGACAAGACAAAAATGAAGATGAAGAAGGGGAATTGGAAATGCGGCCGATGTCGTATGAGGAGGTTGAAAAGGCCTTGATAGGGAGGAAGAAAGAGGTTGATAATGGAACACCAGAAGTGGAAATTTGGACGTCAGAAGATGAAGAAGAAGAGGAGGATGTTGAATTAGAGATTCTAGGAGGCGGGGACATGGAAATGGGCGATTTGGAAGAGTTGGTGGAGTTTACAGGTGTGGATCTTGCAGGTGACGTGTTAGAACGGGTTAAAGAGAGGTTATCATGGGAGTTGACAGAGGAGAAGGAAGCCGAAAAGAGGGATTTAGAAGCGGATAAGTTTGAGGAAAGGAAACTATGGGAGGCTATCGGGGAGAAGAAAGTCGGCAAAGACCCCGTGGAGCTCGAAGAGCTAGAAGAAACAAAACCCCGGAAGCGCACAATGATAGGTGGGTTATTCGGTGACGATGGCCCTGGATGGCGCAAATTGGATTATGTACCGGATTGGGTATAACTCTATCTACCTCTTTCTCCTCCTTGCACTGGAACTTGATCCCGAACTTCTACCCGTACCCCCCTTCTTCTTCACCGCCTGCTTCCCATCCGACCTTCTCGACCCACCATGTTTCCCGTCACCCGACGACCGCACACGACTTCCTCCTCCGGCGCCCGATCGACTCCTCTTACTGGTTGACCGGTTTCGCGAGACGCTCTTAGATGGGCGCGGCGTGTCGGATACGTCTTCGCTATCTCCAATTGTGCTGCCGCGCGTTGGGCGTTTCCGCTTGGACGGTGGCGGTTTGGATGGCGATGGAGACGGTGAGTGGGAGGTGGATATGGAGCGGGAGGGGCTGGTGGAGGTTTTCTTGCCGGGGTTGGCGCGGGTTTTCCGAGGGGACGAGGGGGACGAGGCCGTCTCGTTGTCTTGGTCATCTTCCTCGTCTTCCTCGTCTTCATCGTCCTCTTCGGACCCTGGTTCCTCGTCATCGTCGTCTCCCTCTGCAACTTCCTCGTCGGAACCAGACGGTGCATCTCCCTCTTCGGAGCCCTCGGTATCCCAGTTCTCTGGAGACGGGTTATCTGATAGTACGCGCTCCATCATGTCATCGTAGAAGAGATTTTGTGGGAGGAGAAACTCCCGGTATCGTTCCTCGGGGGCATCGTCTTCAAAGTTCTCGCGCTCATCGATGGCTTCTAAGTTATAGAATGTTTGGAGCTTTTGCCAGATGTACGGGATTCGGATGTGTGGGTATATGTCTGGGTCGAAGCCGTGGTTCCGGAGGTGTTCGTGGATAGAGAGCATTCGGAAGCGTCTGTGCATGCCTTTGGCATTGTTAGTTAGATATTTCTATGCGTGCTCATTTCGTAATATACTTACCGGCCGGCTTCCACCGAATCGTAGCCTTAAACAACGACGCCTCCTGATCCGCCGTCCAAAAACTCCTCAAATCGTCAAGTCCCTTCATCGTAATGCCTAAATCATCTTCATCCTCCTCTTCCGCCCCATCAACATCCATCACATCAACATCCTCCTCACTCTCCACCACCTGTGCCGTCTTAACTCGTTTCTTCGGCGGCATGTTCGTCTTGTCTGTGGTCGTGATATCCATTGGCTCCGTCACAAGGCTACACACAAGGCTGAGCTAAAGTGACGTAACGCGGTTGACGCGCTAATTGTATACCCCCTGTTTGTGTTACTGGGTTGGTTAGGGTTAACGGGGTATTTTGACGACGGAGACGGGTTTGAGGAGTGGTGGATGATGTGGAGGGGGTATAGACTTGAAATGGAATCTAGTGGACCTAGTTTTGCGCCCCCTGCGAAGAGAAGAAAGGGAGAACGGGATCCAGCGGATGTCTTTGGGGTTGGAGAGTTGATGAAGGAGAGCGGTTGGTTGGATAATGCCGAACGAGAAAAAGAGGGTTTCTTTGGTGGGGACGTTGGAGGTTAGTTATTTGAGGAGGTTATGGGGCTGTACTAACATTGATAGGTCTCTCAATACATAACCCCATTATCGACACATCTCTCCAGCCAAGTCCGTTCTTTAAAATCCCAGATGGTGTCTCACCGCCAGGAAGCCCCCCGGTCTCAGCTACCCCACCCAACCACTCGGCACCGTCTTCTCCCGTGGCAGTCCCGTCCTCTCCGTCCGATTTATGGATTTCTGCGGAGAAGTCTCCTTTGAAACCACCCGTGTACCAGTCATGGGTAGGGTTTCTTGGCGGCAAAGACCCGATTGAACCGCTGTTAATGAGTGAAGCGCCCAGCGCAGCGTATGATGGAACTTTAGGTGATGGGCCGGTGGCCGCGAGGGAAAGTTACCTTGCTAGTGTCCTGTCGGCGTTACTTGGCAGAGAGTCGGTCTTTTTTAGGTGGGAGGGGGAAGTTTTGAAAAGTACAGTGGATGGGTTGAGAATCCAGGGGTATTCTAGAGAGGCGCTGGAGTTGTTGGAGGGGAGAGCATTGAAGGCTGGGATGCTATTTCGACAACTTGCGCGGTTTACGGATAGGACGTATGAACATCCCCTTACTACACCTTCACCAGCGAGAATCGCGTTGTGTTCTTCTATTGAGACTGTCTTGTCGGTACTCGAGTCGACTATTGCGTTGGCTCCACCACCACCGACACTCCTCTGTTTAAACCGTCTTATTACTCGAGTTTCGGTCGTCCTCACAGAGTTCCATACTTTAACGAGCTCTCTTCGTCCGGAAGACCCAGACCATAAAGTCCTCCAAGCTGTCTTCGACCATGCGCAAACCTCAGAGTTCAACGTTGCCCCACTCCACCTTGCCATGCGAATTCTCCTTAGCCGGGTCGCTCAGCCGTGGCTTGATTTTGTCACCGCCTGGGTAGGATTGACTCCCGAAACGGGCATTTCACTGGGTAAAACAACCCTCGGGGCTCGGAAACATTTTGTCGTTGTTGAGGCGGAGACTTATGTTGACGAATATGGGGAGTCTGTTCAGACGGTAGATTATAGACTTGACTCGGCGTCCATGCCGGGGTTCATCCCATCGGATATGGCGACGGGGATTTTCCAGGCCGGGAGGAATTTGAGGTTTATAAGGGATAATCATCCGGGACATCCATTGATGAATCACCACTTAGTCACGGCTTGTAGACCGCCTGAGGCGAAGTGGTTATTTGATTGGGAGGGAATTTTAGAGTTGGATAGAGAGGCAGAGAGGTACGAGAAGAGATTGGATATGGCGGTACGGTCGGCACAGAAGAAGGTTTTGTCCCTACGACCGAAGACACCGACAATAACAAGTTCCCAGGGGACGGGGAAGTTGGGGGTTTATGGGGCGACGGAGGATGAAATTGGAGCGACGCTTTTAGATTCTCTTGCTTCCTTGTCGGAGGCGTTGCCTACGGTTATTGAGAAGTCATCACTTGCCGATGCTATTCGTGCTTGTTTAACGGAGAGTCCAATAGAGGTGTCAAAGGCTACGCCTCATTGGTCTTTACTACCTCTCTTATCATTCTCCCCATTGACAACTGCTCACGCAGCAATTGTCAATCGAGAGGCTCTTTCCCTTTTATTCACCCATCACGAACTACCTCGACATCTCAATCTCCAGCATAGTTTTCACCTATTCGGGAATCTTTCCTTCTCAAGTCATCTTACTCACGCGTTATTCTCACGGTCAACATCCGAGGACCCCGGTGGTTTGAATATGGCCGGACGACAGAAATGGCCGCCTGCTAGCTCGGAATTGAGATTAGCGTTGATGGGGATTCTGGCGGATTGTTATGCTTCTGAGGGACATACGGTTGAGTTACCCGGGGAGTTATCATTTGCCGTGCGAGCGTTGTCGGATGAGGATATTGAGAAGTGTCTTGACCCAGATGGGCTATTTGCGCTGGACTTTTTAAGATTGTCGTATACAGTGCCGGCAGCGTTGGAGGCTATTTTCACACCAATCATTATGATGCAGCATGACCGGATTTTCAAACAGCTTTTGCGAACGGCACGGTTGGTTTGGACGGTAGATCGTCTTTCTTCCGTTTCTATCATGCGGGATTCCCCCGATATGTCCCCTGTTACAAGACGCTTCATCTTCGAGGCTCATCATGTTATATATACACTTGCAACACACTTCACCACCGCCGGAGTAACAACCCACTGGACAACCTTCCAATCATGGTTATCCACCCTCCAAAAGTCCCTTGACAAAGGTTCAAAAACACGACACTCACCCGAACGCGTCGCAATAGCCTATTCACTCACCCTCTCCCGTATCCACGCCACCCTCTTCCTTCGAAAGAGACAAGCAGCAGCGGCTGGTCTTCTAGACGGCCTCTTTGAACTAGTCCTGCGTCTTGATAGGGCAGTTCGGGTGTCGGGGCATTTCGATAATGAAGAGGTTATTAGGGGGTTGTATGGACAGTGGAGAGAGGAGATGGCCGTGTTTTTGGCGGTTTGTAGGGGATTGGCGGAGAAGGGCGATGCTGGAGGGGCGAGATGGGTGGGGAGGGATGACGTGGATCAGGTGCGAGCTGAGTTGGGGGAGGCGGGGGAGGGGAGGGGCTTTGCTG
>LCZG01000154.1:0-14638 GCA_001483325.1 Huntiella savannae
GGGGAGACTATGACGGCGTGAAGCTAGACTAGTAGCGGGTCCTTTTCACGGGTCATCTTCAGCTTAGCGCTTAGTGGGGGGCGTCTATACGTTGCACATACTGCGTAGTACTAATGGTACGTAGATTGGTTGATAATTGAGGTGGATGATGGATGGGTAGTTGCTGTATCGAAGAGTGGGATGGACGGGAGTAGAAGGCGTGAGATGTGAGTGTTTGTATGTTTTTGGGTATTTACCTACGTGTATGAGTACGTATGTAAAGACTATGTATGTTGTACATATTCATGTATAGACTTCAACTCAATATATCTACACTATAAAAAGTCTACGAGTCAATTGACCTACATACACATAAAACATGTCTATGTACTTAGACGATCCCCTTGTCTTGTCCCCCCACCTTTTCTCTCCCCTCTAATGCCGAACGTGGGATGTATCGCAACACAACAAAAGCCCTACTCTACGTACCGGGAGGACACGGAACGTCTGTCCCCTCAAGTGGTCTCATGGCGTCCTATTCTGGTCCGTTTTGCACCTGACTTATCCGGGAGGCTCAACGGTCTGCATATTTGACACATTCGCGGTCCTATTATCGGGAATTCCATCCTCATCCTTTGAGACTTGATTATTATTCACCATGTTAGATTGCCTGCCCTGCCTTGTCGACAAACAAATAGCGGCATTGATGCCTTGCGGTTGTGGCATCTCCGAGCGGGAGCTATAACCACATTATCGTGGCCTTGGGTCCTTGTTTTCCGGGCCGTTGAGCCTCATGAAACTTTGATTAGACGAGATGTAGTCAGTCATCGGAGAGTCATTTATGAGGTCATTGATGTGCCGTTTTAAGAGGCAACTATTCTTCACGAAATCCTAGTTACCAATGGGTTGAATGTGACCCTCAAGCGGGAACCCATGTTTTCTGAAATCCTGACTAAGCAAGAATACTCGGTCGGTACCTAGTGATTGAAGTGCATGTAACTATAACTTACAAGAACCAACGACCCTCCCCAAAAAAACAAACCAAAACTGTGAATTCACGAAATTCGTGAAATCATCCACCCATAATCAAAAGCCGCATCTTGGCACATTTCAAGTCCTAAAAGGGAAATTCTCATACGCTGTGGCGTTCACCTCGTCATGGACCTGAGTCTCGGCCATTTCTGGCACGATTGCCACGTTCTAGCTTTTTTTTTCCAGGACCAGGCTAGGGCCAGGGCAGGACAGGTTCCGTACTTTGACATTGTTAATCGGACACTAGCGACCATCTATCTATCTATACGTATGTAGGTGAGTACAAACATTTTTCTTTTTGCCTCGGCCTTGGTGATATCTGATAAAAGTAAATAACAAACCGGACACAAAAGATCCCGGTTTTCAGAATTCTATCACAACTCACTTGTGATTTGGAGTATACGCGCTGCAGATTGAGGTTTCATTTCATGTCGATGGAGACCTTGTTGCAGCATATGCGTGATAGAGTGGGGCCGAGCGAGGGTCTCTTTTTATTCTTTGTTGGGTTTCTTTTAGTGTTTTGGTTGGTTGTGTGGCTGTTTGATTGGTTGGAGGATGGGGAATTCAACTTGCTGCGGTTAGTTTGTCGTACAACACCCCTCAAAGATGTATCTCCAAATCCCGTGTCGCCCTGCCGTTGCGAGCTTGTAATCTCCAGTATCGATGCATATATATATGTATGTAGGTAGATACATACGTACTAGAGAATTGCTTGATTGGGTAGTATCTGCCGGTATGTAGAGCGGAACCATTTATCCAGGTTTCGGCGAGGTTCAAAAGTCTTGGGATGTTGAGCCGAGAACGAGTTGATGTCGGGGAATCGTATACGTATGTATGTACATGACTAAACTGCTCGTGTGAATAGGAATGCACTTAACAAAGCTATATCAAAATCATCATAACACAGTCATCTTGACAAGGCTGACCTTGTCCGGTAGTCGAAATAGATGCCTTGTCTTGTTGTCTCATGGGTAAAAGTCCGTGGTGAATTATGTCATCAATGAGAACCTAAGGTTTCGTTTTGACGATTAAATAGGAGATGGAGGTGAGAGATTCGGCAGGAATGATTTGCCAAGCTTCTAATATATATCTGTGCCAAATCTATACGACAGTATGAGTCGTCAATTATTTGCCATTCGGTTCAACGTGAGATTGAATTGTCGGGTGTTGATCCCCATGACTTGAACCCCACGTCCCATTATCAAACCACAATCGCGTTTGTAGACTTCTCACGTAAGCATATACATGCCCACATACAAACAAACACACACAAACATACATATGAACCTACCCTCACTCACACTCTCACAACCCACTTACCAAATCCAGCCCATTACTCCATCCAGAAACCCCCCCAAACCCTTGTAAAACCCCAACCCCAACTACGTATATCCCGTCCGTAACCCCTGTCGCTGCCATGCCATATAGCAGGCGACAGGGCCGAAAAAACGTGCAACCAAAGTGGAAAATGGGCTGATTTAGTTTCTCGTGCGTGGCTTTGTCTAGACCGATGGGAAACGAACGAGTGGGTTGGGTGGGTGGTGTGTTTGGCATGTCACTTTATTGGCATGTTGAACCACTTGACTCATGACTGAGCCTTTATGAAGATTGAGCTAATGAGATTGAATGGGGTGGTGTTAGTAAGGTTTGCGGCTCTATTGTGTCTTTTTTTGTGAGTTTTGCGTGGGTTTGCGATGTTTGGAAGGGACGCTTGGGTTGAAGTCAAGCTAGTTAGGTACTCTTAAAAAAAGTATCTACACACGTTTAATATGCAATGACCTACACATGTATGAATGTATGACATATGTACACGATGTTGTCAACTACATACAAAAAAAACTTCATCTCCTGTCATCAGCATCATACACACACCACCCTAGCTACTGGTGTGATTTACCAAGATCACGGGGCAACCCCCCCGGTCCCAAAGTCTTCAGATTCTCTATTCCCGGCCGACTGGTGAAAGGTTTTCCTTGTTGAATCCCGAGGACCTATTGTATCCATTATGATGCCATTTTTAGTCGTCGTCTCATGTTCGCCAGCCTTAATGATCCCAGACCGGCAATCTGATTGTGGATAACTGAATCAATGACTTACACCCGGCCCATCCATTCCGGTGACAGCCCCAACCAAAAAAAAAAATACAGATGAAGGTGGAATCCATCGATGCTGCCTCATGGTTGACGTCCCTTGGTGGTGAAGGATCTTCACTACACTGGCGAGTTCATAGGAGCCGTGACGACGTGCATATGCTTACATATGGAAGCTATAACATGGTCATTATCACATTTATACCGGAATGACATGAGTAGACGTGGTATTGAAACATATGTACATATACGGATCCCGAATTAGAAAATATTCTCCCGAAGCCACCTTTTGAATCGGCCTACTGCGCCAACAACTGGCCGCATCGTAATAGCCTCGTCCTCTTTATCGAGTCTTACCAAGTCCATGTCAGTTTTCAAGTCGATATCCCCCAAAGGCACAACCGTACTCTTCAAGTAAATTTTAAAGAACCCATACAATGCAACAAAAATGAACAAGTTGAGATAATTCGTCAAGAACCCAGACGAAGTAAAGCTTCCCTTCAAGAAAATATCCCATCCACTGAACAGAACCACCAAAACCACCATAACCAGAGAAAAGTAGGCGAGATACGGCTGTAGTGGGGCCTTGTAGTACAAGTCATCCCGTGTGTACCCTTGAACCCGTAGTGCACGTAGGAAGCGAAGATATGTTCCTTGAATGACAATCCACCCGACCATACCCGCCAGCGTCGTAATATTAACAAACCATCCGAAAACGACAGAAGAGTTATTATTGCAGTTAAGATAAACGAGAGGCAACGGGACACACGTAGCCGCTACAGCCCAATACGGCACTCCACGACGGTTACATATCTGGAAAGCCGCCGGGGCATGGCCATCCTTGGAAAGTCCATAGAGAGTACGAGAGGCAATGTAGATACAGGCAGAAGAACCGGATATGGCAGAAGTACATACGACAGCGTTGATTATCGATGGGACAACGGAGATACCGGCGCGACGAAAGGCGATGACAAAGGGCGATTGAGCTGCGTTACCGGTCGAGATGGAAAGAGAGTCATCATCATAGGGAACAATCAGAGTTACCACGAAGATGGTAGCAACGTAGAAGATGACGATACGCCAAAAGATCTTCTTGGTAGCGTTGGCGATGTTCCGACGAGGATTCTGAGTCTCGTTGCCGGAGATGGCGACAATTTGGATGTTGCCGTAGGAATAGGCGGCAGAGATCATGATTTTCCACCAGGCGAGGAAGTGGCCAGCCGAACCAGTCTTGACGTATGTGTTAAACGGGCCAGGAACCCTCCAATAGTGGAATCCAAGCCGCTCATGGTTAGGTCCGCCACCAAGGTCAATGACCAAACCACCGATAATCAGTCCAAAAATCAACATAATCTTCAACGTAGCAAAGATAACCTCGGACTCGCCATAAAGCCTCACGCCACAGAAATTAAGCACCACGATGAACACCAGGAAAACAGAAAGCCACACGGCCACATTAACACTTGTATCCCAGAACTGAACGAGCGTCGCAGCGGCAGATAACTCGGCCGGCACGGCAATAGCAATGGTGTACCAGAAGTTCCAGCCCGTAGCAGCTCCCAAGGCGGGCTCAACATACTTGGTTGCATGGCGGATGAAGCCGCCTGTTTCGGTGTGGAAGGAGGTCATTTCGCCGGTGGTGTAGGAGATTCCGGCGGCGACGAAACCCATTATTATGTATGCTAGAAGAGTGCCTACAGGCCCGGCAACAGCGAGGGATTGGCCGGATGAGAGGAAGAGACCGGTGCCCTGGAGATGTTGTTAGATTATTGTATAGATGGTGGGGAGAGAGACTTACGATCATGCCGGCTAGGGCAATCATGTTGATGTGCCGGGAGGCAAGGTCCCGCTTGAGGTCGTTTTGGGACGGCTTGGAGGACATGGCTTCTAGGTCATTGTTTGACGCCGCACTAAGCGACGAGGCCTTTTGTTCCTCCATTGGTGGGTATAACAAGGAAACGAATGAATGAATGAATGAATGAAAAGTTCGCTATATCAATGTGACGGAGCCAAGGTGTCGGTGTCGATATTATAAGATACAACTACACATAGAGCAGCTGTCACCCGAATGTGACGAAGAAAGACGGGATGTAACGGTTAGGAAACGTCCTCCCTATAACAATAAAAGAAAGAACCAAGGTATACACCAACGAAAGGCGACGAAAACTATAACGAAAGCGTGATATGGTATTATAACGAGAACTATGACGGTGGGGTCTAAACAAGTCGTCTTATCATTCAACCGCCGAAACAAACAAACAAACCGGGCGCAAAAGGAAAAGAACGAGTAGAAGATACCTTTCCATCATCAAGATCCAAGACGCTTTCAAAAAACCATGTGCATACACACAAACGCATGAATCTGCCATCCATCCTGCCGCTGTCTTCTCCCTATTTCCCTCCCGAACAGGCCAAGGCGAAGACATTGAAAATCCTTCCAGCGTGCTAGTTTCGGGACCGTCGTGGGGGGAGGGGGGGGAATAGAAAGCTTCATTATACTAGAACCGACAAGGGAACCAGCTAGCTAGCTTAAGCCGTGCTAGTAAATGTCTTGGATATCGCTTTCCTCCGACGCTGACAATCTCTGTACCTGATGGAAAGGGAGTTTAGGTTTTTTTTTTTTGAGATGTGTAGTAGATTCTGTGATTGGTTTGACAGGACGGAGATATGCTGCTTGGCTTGGTTGGATCTTGGCTTGCGATCAGTGCTTGGGATCAGTGCTTAGGAATGGACATGGACGGACCTGGTTTGGAGGTTTAATCAACCTTGTTCGTGAGGACGTGTTGTGTAGTCTGTTGCTCCATTAAAAAGTTACTAAATAGAGGAGATTGTGGGTAACCCTAACGTTGAATGGTAAGGTTAGTGTCAAGTTGAGAAAGAATGACAAGATTGTCGTGATATTCGTCACTTGACCGATGGATCCAAGTCTTGTACACAGCCAAATACTTGAACATGTACCTTGGTCGCTTATCATGAATCTTACCTCGCCCCAATAACAGCACTAGTGTGCTCTCCTCCCCTCAATATCCCGTAACACTCCAAGCCTGACTACACTCTTCATGTCAGGGGCTCTTTGTACAACAAGAGACTCGATGAGACTACTCCCGCAGTACTTTGACCTTGACTACACGTCATCATCCTCTCTACACTGTCCATCAACAAACACATTGGCAACCCATTCGTCATTCCCACCCATCTCGAAGTTGATGTTTGTCTATATCCCCTCCCCGTTTGTATATCACGGGAACTAGACCCGGGTAATGCACAAAGCCGACCATCAATCATCAACCATGACAGGACCACAGAAGCCCACATCTACAATTATAATCTCCTCTGCTCTAGGCAACTCCAAGAGCCCAACAAGCTGACGACCCCGTTTACGTGTCTCAAGCACACCCCCCCTCACCCGTCATGACGCCATCATAACAAAGCTACTCTTCGCAGCTCGGACATGGCTCTCAAGACAACACTCCTCAACATGGCTCTCGAGACAACACCCCTTCCTTGACATCCCTTGTAACGCGGGTACACAAGGCAAGCTCGGGCATTTGTACCATTGTAACACGGCGAAATAGTCCGACCTTGGATGCAACTACCACCAACGCCATCTGTACATGTTGTCCGACATGTCTCTCTGCAAGCTGGTGGTAGTTCGGAAAGTGGAGGGCAGTTAAAAAAAAGGATATTATGGACGACGACGCCGTCGGAATGGAAGGCCGGGACGGACGGGGAATGATGGGATGGGGAAGGGGCGTTGCCGATGTGGATATGTATGTATGTATGTATGTATGTGTGACGGGTACGGGAGACTTGACGGCTGCTGTATCTGAAACTGGTGGAGCTTGGGGCTATGACATCAGGTCCGAAGCTGGACGGGGCTTGGGATATGGTGGCTGTGGTGGTGGGGTTTAGGTGGACATGGCGGGTAGTGTGAATGATGGCTCGTGGTGGGTGAGTTTGTTGTGAGTGAGCGGGAATGGAACTGGGTGTGTTGAATTGGTGGTTGTATCTAGACAGTCTTGGTTAGAAGGATGTCTGTTTTGGTAGTGGTTACTTTACCTTGGAGTTAGTCTGTTCTCTTGATGGTAAACTAACAGACATGTTAGATACCACTTGTTGTTTCACCATGGAACATGCTCTTTACAAGACACATCCCACAGTAATCTGAAATCTCCAAGTCCTCAAGTCCATATCGACATTCCATCAAGTGTCTCCCGTCAGTCGGTCCGTCATAAAGATACTCAGCCAACCGCCATACACATGCAGAAAACAAGGCGACCGGCTACCCACATATCCATTCGCAGCACAAAATCTCGCTCCCACACCAGGGAGTCTTCCCTATCCATTCCCTTGCGCCGCATACCCGCAGCAGCCCGTCACCAACACAATTAAACACCATCACTGAGACCATCACTGGGACCATCACCAGACCACAATCCTACCGCCATCACGGTCCCAAAACGGTCAAGACCAGCAACCAACTGATAGACTTGCCGTTCCTCTAAAGGAACATGCGATCCCTGTTTCCTGCAGGCTACATGCCGCCAGTTTTTGAAAAAGCTACAGTATATCCATATAGTAACAAATAAAAAAAAAACACTCCGAGAAGGTGAAAAAGCAAGTTTGGACCAAGTCAATTCCACTGCAAAGGTAACCGACACACCCCCTCCTTGAAGCTCCCTTCCTTCTTCTCTTTCTCTCTCTCTTTTTCTGGTGTACATGTACGGGTGATCACCGTTCGGTAGGTCGGTCTTTCTTACCGTTAGTAGCCTCGACTTGTCGTATTGGGATAGTTTCTAAATGTGCCTTGTGGCTCATCTGGTTCCCTCATGATGGCGTTCGTTCCTGAGTCTTTACAAACTAACTATGTACCTATGACGGGAGCCGCCGCAGTTCATCTTCAGCTTACCGGTCATGTAATCTCTGGATAGACGGAGGCATTGTTAAAATAGAGGATGCATGTACCTGCTTTACTGAGGTACGGTACTTTGTAGAGGGTGGATAGCCTATTGAGCCACTAAATAGATATGTAGTTTGCTGTTTTCCTACCGAGTCCTTTAGAGACTTTGGACAGTTCCCACACCGCTCATGCGAAGAATCCAAGTACATACATTTAGTGGTTACAGTGATCGGGCCAATCTCAACGGGAAGGATGCCCATCAATTGATATTATGCCGGGTACAAAACAAAAAAAGGGAGCTTCTTGAATCACGGCGCACTACAAACACAGTCAAGGCAACAAAAAAACACCCCACTCCCTCCCTAGCAAAAGCCGTTTGAATCCACTCAAATTGCGGGTTTTCTGCACCCAGTGGCTTTTCAGTGGCGTTGTTCAGCCAGAAATCATCATCCTTCCTGGTTGGGAGCCGGTTTGTGGTTTTCGTGATTGTCGACTTGGTAAAGTGGGGGTGGATCCGGGTATTATAGGTTGTGGCGGGGTTGACAGAGTAGTAAGTAGCTTGTCCTTTGAGAAACTGGAAGTGACCGAGGGTCTTTGGAGACTTTGGAATGTCATACGCCCGGAATTCTTGCCACGGAAGTGTTTCTATGTGTGTATGTATGTATGTATGTACCAGTGAGTGTGCCACTTGAGGAAGTTTGTCTTGGATTTCTGCCTGTCTCTCTTGTTGGCTTTCTCTCTTTCTCTCTTCCAAGTATACTCTTTCTTCTTCCTCGGCACAATTCATTCCTTCCTTAGCCAAGTTCCCCACTTCAAGCTATATCACAGCCGACCAATGTTATACAAGAACTCAAGCGGACAACCTAGTCAAAAAAAGGCTGACTGGCGTAACAGCTTTGTGGCAGACACCCGTCAGCTAGCCATCTTTAAGGATTCCTCTCACCGCGCGATTTCCAGTATGTATATATAGAGAAAGGTGGCGGTGGACAGCCCTGCTAGGAAGGAATGCGGTAGTCAAAAGGTGATTGGCTAGGTTTCCGGCATATCTATGACGTGGATGGACTTTGTGTGTCTTTATTGACAAGCGGGTAATGAAGAAAAGGACAGACGGAGGCGCCGGGGTGGTTCCTTTCTGTTATTAAGTGAGTAAGTTCATAGTGTAATAAGAGGATGAAAGATAGTCAGGCCATACAAGACAGTCGCCCGCCGACTTTTCTTCTTCAGCTCGGCTACCACAAATAGGTCATGCCGTTTTCTTTTCTCTTTGAGGCTGCTGACTACCTATGGAAAGATATGGGCAAGTGAAAAGATGGAGGGCTCGTATTCCATGATTATAGCAAAGGAGACCCTCTTTCTATGACATACATACATAGTTACATTTATAGGTGGACTTTCATATGCATGTAGATGAAAGAAGAAAGCAAAACAAAAGCGAGAAATGGCCTAGAATTCGTCCCAAGCACGGTCCGGGAGGAATGAATGGACCAGATGGGTGAAGAGGGAAAGTTTGGCCGGAAGGCTGAGGGCTTAAGCTTTGATGGATGGGATTTTCGACGGTAGGATTGAGGGATTGTATGTATATGTTGATCCTATGGGTCTTTATATGGGCGTCATTTGTTACTTGAATAGGTTGAATATGTATTGAATGTATTGGATGGTGGGTATTTATGGCGTGCATGAAACCTGCGGCGAGTATTGTGTGTATGTACATACGTATGTATGTATGTACATATGATGGGTGGTGGTGTATACATACATACGTATGTACATACATATACAAATAACTGTCCACATGATACCCAATAAGCACGCCGAAGACAATCTACTCATCACGCGGCCATCAACAGTATTCACCAATCATCACAATATCAGCAAATCCCCCCACCCACCAATAGCAAAAGCACACCGCAAAACCAAGCAACCCTTGGAAAATCTATCATCGCTGAAAAAAGAAAAAAGCTATTGGTTGTCCAGCCGATGTCTACGCTTCCATTGCCCCCGTCAAAAGCGAACCACCGGTTTCCATGATTGGTTCGCTTGTTTGGTGTATCCATGTTCAAGGCGCCGTGAGAAATATTCCCGATTCTTGTTAGGCAATGGCAAGGGTTATTCATGGTGCTTGCTTGTCTTGGCTTCTTTTGGGGATGAGGATGAGGGTGTGAGAATATATAGACTAATGGTGTGGGGGGTATTGAGAGAACAAACTGGGTTATAGCTATAGGTTGTTCTTGTCTCTTTTTCTTTCCTTTCCTTCCCTTTTTTTTTTTTTCGGTTTTTTACTGTTTGTCCTTGTCTTTATCGGCCACTTCCTTGTAACATATCCTAGCCATTCGGCCGCCAGGAAGCGGTGGGAAGGACGGGGGGAAGCGAGGATCTAGCAGTTTATAGAGCATCTCATTGTAAAAGAGACCCATAACGGAAACTCCATCAACGCCTCTGCGTAATCAATTGCCAGTCTACGTAGTATCCAAAACCCCCCAAAAAAGAGGGGAAACTGCACCTTCTCTTAAGATGATTGACAAGACAGCCGAGAGTATTTTTCAGCTTGTTGATCTAGCGCTTTCATCGGACATCTTTCATCTCAACAAGACAAGTAAGTAGACAAGAAGACAAAAACAAAAAAAACAGACAAATGGGTGGGTGCGAATGATGGTTCATGAGAAAATGACTACACACTGGGTGGGGTACCCTGGGTTTCTATGCGTTGTGTAACTGGATCATTCAACAAGGATTCTCTTCAGCGTTGTATGGCCCGGCTACTATGGTTTTTCCGGGTTCGTTGACTATAATTAGGGTTGTTATGGTAGTAGTGAGCGACGGGCTGTGACGCAGTATTGCGGTCGAGCATGTGAGGGGGACCAGGATTGTTTTCATGTGTTCATGTGAAGGCGAGATTTCTTTTGTTGACTTGATACTGGGAATCTTCTTGACGATATTTATCCATGATTCACCTACAATTTGCTTGCCTTTGACCGTTACCGACCCCGAGGATACTAGATGAAGAAACCAAGGCTATAGTAATCTGTTGGTTAAGAAAGAACATGTAACCATACCATAGTGAATGGAACTGATTGGCCTGGTACCTGGAGTTGAAATTTGGCACTTTTCTGCACCAAGGGTTGGATGTGACGGGTGACTGACTTGTGGGTGGTGTCTGGGTGTGCTTTGCAGGGCATGGGGATAGTGTCTGACTTGCGTCTTAGATTATACATAGACTCTTTTTTTGGGGTTTCCTTTTCTTTTGCCTGGATTGGTTTGGGTGGAGTTGATCAGCTGGATGAACTGACTAGCAAACACGCTTAGCGGGAGAAACTCAAAACACAAGTTGATGGCCTCAAGTCGAGGTTTGGTTTTGTGGAATATGAAGGTTGTACATAGGACTTATACGAAAAGTCTTGGATAGTCCCGTTTACATACACTGGGATGCACCTTGTCTGGTTCAACTTGACCATTGTTATAAGCCGAAAATACCAAAACAGACTACCGGAATTCTGGGGGTAAACTACATAACTATATGTACTTTGACGGGATATACGTTGAATGTATAGTGTAGATATATGTCTTTGATTCATACAATGAGGGTACATACATGACATGACGTGACGAGTTCGGGTTTGGTGCGAAGTGATCCTTCCTTCTGCCATGATGTATGTATGTACAGTACTGTAACAAGTATTCTGGATATTGTTATTCCCGTGATTAACAAGACTGGGGCAATCACTTCCTTCCAGATTCCTTACCTAAGGGATGAGAAACTCCACCTGGCACATAAGTCCGCAAGTCCAGGGATGTCAATGTCATATCCCACAATGATGGATACATATGATGGCTAGACTTGACGAAGGCTTGGAATGTGACGATATGACCAGGGGAGGTGTGAATAGACACTACCACTAGTTTAGTCAAGATATTTCAGGACTAAGCTATTAGCCCCAGCATGACCGGATTCCGACAAGCGAGACTACACACGGTCATGAGTAAACAATGACCAAGCTGTCCTATAATGACTACGTATGGATAAATCAGTAGACATAGAGTGGGGAAAGAGACAAACGGCAAACGTGACTTGAATCCCTCATCAGCTTGGTCTGTTCTAGCCCCAGCCTGCTGACAGCTTGGCCTTCCTGTCACAATATTCTCTGGGCCGTGAAGGAATCAGAGGATCGATTACCCCACTTATGCCGTCCCAGGCATGCCTTTGATCGGTGGAAGAGATACCGAATAGAGAAATATGTGTAGATGTGTATCTATGAAAGGTGGAGTTCATGTAGATATGGAATCCCGTCATGTCCGGAAATACCTTCTTTTCTTAACTTTTGGTGTTATGTAGGATCAAGGCACAGAATGCATTCCTTTTTGTAATCTGAGCTATGGGGGGAAAGAAAGATGTTCAAGTATCTCAACAATTCTGTTATATCTAGGGGAATCACAAAAGACATTGACAAGTGGCATCATGACCTGTTGATGATTAAAAGACATATAAGTTCAAGTTTCAGTAAACGCATAGAACACCAACGAAGAAGAAGCTTGTTTCCTAGTTCCATAAACACATGCATAATAATAATACAAAAAGCAATGATGATGGAACTTGACTAGTCCCAAACAATCCCGTCCTTTCCCATCGCTCACTCCGAGTAAGCAGATACATACAATACAATACATCCTTACCAGTGCATATATAGAAGATAACAAGAACCATCAGTCTCCAAGATCCATGGCCCACTGACACGCACTAGTCCGGTAAAGTCGCCGAGAATACAACGCTGCAAATCCCAACAATCTGGCGCCTGGGTATGCATCATCATTTCCCAATTCTTCTCTGGTTCCAAGCTGCAACAAAGTAACCCATGGTACCGATCTCATACATGTACACATGCGGTTAAAAGCGAAAGCCCGAGTGCTAGGTTGACCTAGACTAGTTACCGCTGCGGCTACGGCGAACAGACACGATTGCCAGACTAGACAAATACATACATAGATAGACGGGCTGGTCTAACTAGCACATGTGTCAGGGATTCATGTCCCGGGATGAGGCTTCCTTATGTCATTGGTTGGTGACATGTCCATGGTCATTATGGGTGTACTTTTACTGCTGTGCATGGTAGGAAGTGACGACCTCTTTAGACGAAAGGCATTTAGACAAATCCCTTTTTTTTTGGTTGTTGTTGATGTGTGTAGGTCATAATAGTAGTGGTGTGATGGAAGACAGGTCAAGTTCGACTAGCCATGTCGATCAAGTGCACAGTCCTCACTTGATCAACCCGCTTAGTTAGGGCCGCATGGTGCCGACAGATAACCCAGGCGGATGGAGCCTTGTTTTTTGTGTTTTCTGTTTTGGTCAAGGTCTTCCCTTCCGTGGTTCCAAACCATTGGGGCTGTGGAGGGGTTCCCGACTAAAGAAAGTGACCAAAGAAAGAGAAACAAACACATCGTTCTTGATATATATGAGATTTGACGTTTCCTGGGTATTATAGATATATGTCTGTACATATACAACAAGATACACATATTTCATCCATCCTATCCGCCATTATAAAGATTCAAAAACAATATTATTTCTGCAGAGTACTTTGTTCAGTCCACCACCACCACCACCACTATTCCACCAAACTGGCTTATTGCTTGACAACAAGCAGTGATGATTTTCCAAAGTTGAACCCCCCCTTCCCCCCCACGACGGTGGCTTCTCATTTATCGGCCACATTACCGAAGATGCCATGGCCAATATTGACAATGTACATATAAAATGTGCCAACGGGCGAAAGTGGACAGAAAAAGAAAAGAAAAGGCTTCTTCTTCCAGGTATCCCACGACGGTCCAACCACCTACCGGACGCCGAAAGTAAAAAGAAAGAAATAAAGACTTTGCCGTTGATCCGACAATGTCCAGGGTTTCACCGGGTCCTTTGTTCGTCAAATGTATGGGTGATGGGGGTATTTCTTTCTCTTTTTTACTACTTTTGGTCTTTGGCATGCCTTGGCTAGTAGCTTGAAGGGAATCAGAGGAGACTGGCTAGTTCATGTTGTCTGGCTGATCCGTGGTATCGGTACTGTAATGTGGGTTAAATTATAAAGGTATATTGAAAACCCATGAGAACTAAACAAGCTTGTTAATCTAGGCTAGTCTATAGAAACTCCTTTCTTCATGGATTCTTTATATGGTACGCACAGAGGAAATCATGTTTGAAAATGTATCATGGTGTATGTAGATGTAGTCTATATCCAAATACTTGCTTACATATGTTCTTACCTTTTTATTGGCTATCACCTCTAATCTCCGATCGCATCCCCAAAAAAAACTAACGACGTCTATATCCCACGCAAGTGCATTCCGCATAACTACATACAGTACCGTACAGCATACATGCAGGGCAAATCTGACGGCTAGCTACCGCCAATCAAAGACTCGACAACCAAAAGTAGAAAAGTGGCAAAAGGAAGAACACAAGAGACTAAACACAAGTCACAAAGCGCGAAGCACAACATGAAATTAAATCATCGGTAGGGAAAATCAAAATCACACGAAAGTAAAAAAAAAAATCCAAAGAAAAAAAGATGTGAATTTGCCATGGAGGGTAATTAGCGGATTGAATGTAGTGTTACCAGTCTCTAGTTTGTAGTACGCAACTGCGGGAAAA